>JBANCY010000112.1:0-71867 GCA_037040045.1 Phorticella flavipennis | reverse complement strand
TGCCTGTTACATACATTCCAACAAAACTATTATACCCTTCTTCCCATTTTTCAAATGGGATCAGGGTATAAAAATAATAATCATAATACTCTTGATGTTGATTAGTAATGAAAGTAAGCCCCTTCGTATATCCCCAAAATTTACACCAATTTGGTCAGAAACTGAAAAGCGACATATGTGCGATAGCAAATACTTTTCTTATTTAAACTTGATATGTCTAACGTTACAACATTTTTCAAGTCGATTTATGCATAAACACAGATCATATGCATTCTTCAATTATCTTATATAATCCAGAAAAATGTTGCATACTTTTGGGATGACTTGATGTATTGGATCTTCCAGTATGACATAAAATCTTTGGCGAGTCGAAGATAATGCTTAAAGAAGGTTTTACATAGAGAAAAAAATGGACTCGAATTTGTCGTGAATTTCGAACTAAAGCGAAAACGGGTGAAACGGTTTACTATGCCGTCTACTCTTAAGATAGCTCATTGTAAATTGACCACAATTTTTGAATTTTTTATAGAAAGAAACTTAAGAGCATATTACAACAAAATATGCTTTAATATCTAAAAGTTAAAGAAAGAAACAAGTTTTAGTTTCCTATTCAATACTTCAAACTTTGGAAAATCGATAAGCCAATTTACCCCACTTTGTTGCAATCTGAAGTTTTTATATATGAGATTACATTATGAAACTTCGGAAATTTTCATAACAATCAGTTAATACCCACAAAAGTTAATCAATAGCTTTCGTAATGCTCTAAAATAAAAAACTGTCTCAGATTATGTGCCATAAAAATAAACCATTCCCTGCTCAAACGATCTACGATCATTATCAAAATCATTGACGCGATCGCAAACACGATGACGCTTGAAGCTTATCGAATGCTATCAAAATTTGGTAATACCCAAGATCATAATACCAAATAACGCATATAGAGAAACCACATCGAAAACTGTACAAAAAAAAATTGCATATATTCCATATAATTTGTGCTAAGTTCTGGGTTTTCAAAGCTTCAGCTGCTCCTGTATCCAGTCGTGGTAGGCGGATGTGCGCACGAAGACATCCGGATAGCGGGAGCCGCAGGCGCCGACCACGAAATTGCTAACGCCCAACAGTTTACCATCGTGAACGGCACCGCTACCACCATCGCCATTGCAGATGCCCGACTTGAGCTCGTGGGCCAGGCAGAAGTCTGTGTTGGCATCGTGTGCACTGTACGCATCCAGGCAGACCTCGTCCGTGGCCAGCGGCAATTGCAGTTCGCGTATCTTGAAGGACGAGGTGCCCTCCTCGGTGGTGCCCCAGCCGGCAACGGTGACGGGTGTGCCGCTCTCCGGCAGCGCTACGCTGGGTTCGATCAACGCAATGGGCTGTATGCGATCCGAATAGGTCAGCGCTGCGCTCAGCGTGACGATGGCCAAATTGTTGTCCAGCTTAAAGTAATCCGGATGCGGTGTCAGCGAAGCGGCGTTCAGAATCTTTCCACCTGCATACTGATTGACACTGCCGGCACGCACGGAAATACGGCTGGCATCGACCCTGAGGAGTAGTTAGAATATTGTATCATCAGCTCGATGGATGGATTTGTTTCACACTTACTGTACACCATTGCGGTAGAGGCAGTGAGCGCAGGTGAGGATTTTGGTTTCCGACAAGATGCTACCGCCGCAGACATGCGAGTTGTCAATGCGCAGCGACACGGCATAGGGCGTGGCATCGCTAGCTGCATCCTCACCGCCCATAATGCGTCCCTGGGCGGCACACTCAATGCTCGCCACAAAGCCGACCAGCAACAGGGCGCCCAATACATGTACTTTTGCCATCTCTAGATGATTCGTTCCGTTCCGTTCCGTCCACAAGTTCAGATCGTTTTCGAATGCGCAACGCAAATGCCGACGCCGTCGACTATTTGGGACAGTGGGAAGCCTTGGCCATTGGCTGGGTACTTATCATGGCAACCTGGTCAGCCGCTAAATCTAATCTTATCGCTTTCCAGCAGCTAATTTCAGCACTATTATTGTTATTATTTTAGCAATAAATTCGTAACATTATTGGTTAAAGCACGGGCTGACGCGGGCTGCGGGCTGCGTGCTACGCGCCAGCTGCATGGACTAGATGGAGTCCAGGGGAGCTTTGGGGCCAGGTAACACATAGATATGACAATGGTAATTGTGACTAAGCTGTGAACACACAAAATCTATACGATATTAGCGATAAGCTCTGGCAAAATTTACCAGCTTTCAGAGTGAGGTCAAACGGGGCTTAAGGATTTTCCCGAAAGGATTTTCTGAGTCATATAGTTTCAGGATCTCAATGCGTTCTGTTGATCCACTTTTAACTTTTTAAGCTGCTTCTAGAATTCCGTATCTTTGGAATGGATTCTATAAAATCAGAGCAGTTAGCTGGGCTTTCCACACGGGACTTCTATAAATGTTATCTCGAATGCCAATTACCCTTCTCTATATGAATGTCATCTTCCTAAGACCCCGTTACACCCGACTTTGTGAGTTCTAATTCTGATTTTTATTTAATAACAACCCGTGTAACACGTAAAACCTTATGTTCCTTTATCATTGTCACATCACAGTTAAAGATATAATATACATATTGAGTCTTCAGAATATAATTCACACCAGAGTTCCCAAAAAGAATAGGCAACCTAGAATAACCTTCTGTACTCCAAAAACCGCGAAAATATAACCGAAATATTACAAAATAACCTTTCAGAAACAGAAAATCATATGGACAAATTCTAAAATGTTTCTATAATTTTATATAAACTAAGCATTGTTCGTGAAACACTGGATATTTTTTAAGGGGCGAAAGAGGAGTCTATTTTAGGAAAACTAAAATTAAGCTGCTTTTCATTTGTAGACAAAAGATTAGGAAAGTAATTCAATTGAAATTGTTTCATTGAAATTTGGAAAAACAAGTAAGGAAGAATTATCTTGAGTACGCCGAAGATTTCATACTCTTCTAGAAGTTACACTGATTTGGTTGTGTGGCAGCTATATTTAATAAAAGTCCAATCCTTATGAAAATTTGTTGGAGCAATACCTAATAAGGAATTTTAGGATTTTTTCAACTTTCAATCTAATGTGTTGGAAAAAATGGGAAATATGGAGCAAAACCTATATTTTGCTTATATAGCAGCTAAATGAGATTGTGGTCCGATTCGACCAATTTCGACAAATGTGCTGATTATGTTTATCCAAATTATTAACCTAAGAGTAGATTAATGCCAATGCTGCAAATCGGTCATTAAACTGAAGAACTGCACTGAAAATGTTCCAAAATAGACCCGATAATTGCACTGATAACAAAAGCCAGCTGACCGATTATAATAAAAAGAAATTTTCGACATGGGAAAATCAAGCTCATACTCTGTGCATAGTTCGATCTAGACAGGAAGTGGTTCCAAGTGGTGTTACAGCTAATTCTTATGTCTGGGATTACATATGCCATTGTGGAGGGCCGCGGTAGCAGGTTGGATTCAGCCGGCAGGCGCTATCACCTCGAGTGCCTGGCGGCTGATGGAAGAGGAACCTTTGTTCGCAACATTCTCGAATCGTATCGTATCTGGCCATAATTTTGCCAGCGCTATCAATATATCATATAATAATAATAATAATAACAACACATGAGTCGTCGTCCAGTTATACGGCCGGACTGAATTTATGGCCGTACTAAATGTTTACACACACGCGTCACGCCCCCTGCCGCCCCTCAACGCCCCACTCAATCCCACCGAACCATAAAACTAGAAGAGTATTTTACACACTTTATGCACTTGAAAAAAAATTGTACAAAACCAAAAAAAAAAAAGATGAAGAAGAAGAGCAGTTGACACTTGGCGCCAGTTTAGTTCTTGTTGGCGGCGATCCATTCCAAGTAGTAGGAGACGCGTGTGGCCACATCCGGGTATTTGGTGCCGCCGCCGCCGAATTTGAAGCTAACCACGCCCTGCAGCAACTTGTCGTCGTCGATGACCGATGAGCCCTCGTCGCCGCGGCTAATGCCCTGATTCTCGGCGCTGGAGAGGCACAGCACGGAATCGTAGCCGAAGCCCGTGGATAGTTCACAGAAAGGTTGGCTCATCGTGTTGAAGGTGGTCTTTTGCAGGCGGAAATTGGAGGTGCCATTCTCATTGTCACCCCAACCGGCGACAGAGACGGGTGTGCCATTTGCGGGCTTCTCCTCGGTTTCACCCTCCTCCGTTGCAGCGGGCAGTGCAATCTTATTGATCTTCTCGCCAAAGGTCAGTGGTGTGCTCAATGTGATCAGTGCCAGATTGTGCAAAAAGTTCCCATACGAAGGATGGATGAGCACCTGCTTGAAAGTGACCAAACTGCCGCCGGCAAACTGGTTAACGCTGCCCACACGTGCGGTTAGACGGTCCAGAGCAATGCTACAAAGAAATGCGGGAAAATGTGTTGGATTTAGGGATTCGATTGGACACAAAAGCAACTTACGGTGTGGTGCCCACATCGGAGACACAACTAGCCGCGGTCAGCATTTGCGTCTCGGATATAATGCAGGCGGAGCAGACATGCACGTTGTTCACACGCAACGATGCCAGCCAAGGGTAATCCGTGACGCCCGCATCCTCGCCGCCCAATAGACGGCCTTGTGGCGGCATGGCTGCAGTTAGACCCAGAGCCAGGGCCAGGCAGAGCAAGGCGTACGACATACGTGAAGCTATCATGGTGTCGGAAAGCTAACTGATTGATTGGCGGCACTCGTCGGCCATGGCTTAGCGGCTACATTGCGTTTTGCCTCTAATCTGGAGCACCGATAAGCGTCGTCCAACCATATAAGTCGACACAATTCCCGATTAGATTCCGGTGTCATAAATAATCGGACGCCCGTATAAAGGCATCTCGGCACAGCCGGCGGCAGTTTAGTTCAAAATCGTTTACAAGATGCATCCAACTGGCAACCATTGCCTGCCGCTGCTGCTGCTGCTCCTGCTGGGCGCCACATTGACCACGGCCTTGATCAAGGGCGAAGCAGCTGATGTGGGCTCCCACCCGTACAGCGCCTCGCTGCAGCGTGACGGAGTACACCTTTGCGGTGCGGCGTTGATTAGCAACCGCCTGGCCTTGACTGCGGCACACTGCTGCACCATAAACGGTGGCGTCGCTAGGTAGGCATAGTCGATTTCTCACCACAACTTCCGCTCATGCGCTCTACTATACTCCTCCAGCTATCCGCCGCGCACCTTCAAGTTACGTGCCGGCAGCATTCAGCGTATGGTAGCTGGTCAGCTGGTGACGATCAAGAATATTGTGGTGCACCAGGAATTCGCTAATAATGTCAACGATCTGGCACTATTGGTACTGCAGACACCACTTACCCTCAACGCCAACACACAGCCCATTGCACTGCCCAGTCAGGCACCACCCGCTGATGCTGAGGTCACCTTCACCGGCTGGGGTACAGAGAGCCAGCTGGGCACCTACAGCCACCGCATGATGATCGGCAGCCGCAAGGCCTTGAGTGCCGCCGACTGCAAGAAGGAACTCTATCTGGAGCCTGAGGCTGTGCTGTGCCTGGTGTCCGCCTCTGGCACTGAGGCCTCCGCCAATGGCATGTGTCTGGGCGATGCTGGTGCTCCGGCTGTCTATAATAATCAGCTGGTCGGCATTGGCAGCTTCTTTGTGGGCGGCTGTGGCACCTCCAAACCCGATGGATTCGTGAATATTTACAATTACCTCGATTGGATTGCGGCGAATAGTCCGTGAACAGATCAGGAATTACTTTTCTATAACTTTTCTAGGAAATAGTATTGTATATATACGAACAAATACAGGTGTAAAGGTACACATTAAATTAGTTTATTACACCAAGATTCTTATCATATTTTCAGGATAGATTAAAGGCAATGTTTTACTTATAAATTGATTACCATGTTTAATTCCAAATTGCCCCAAATCCATATTCCATATCGCGATGACACAAATACTTAAATTTCTGCTAACGTCATTATTGCCCTTTATAAAACATTCAATATCTTTGATTGAATAATTATATAATTATACATAATACTAACGATAGAAATCGTAATAGTTTGAAACAAAAATTTGGTTGCCAATTTCAGTATAGTATCTCTGGGCACCTACATACCAATTTTCATAACTCTATCATAAAAATTGTGGCAATTATACATATATCGTTCCTTGCTAGAAAAATGAAGCATTGGTTTAAAATTTCGGGAAATTCCATTCTGCAGTTTCTATTTATAGCCCTATATAGCAAATAGCTCCATAAAAGCAAAAAGCTATGGCCATATTATCGAAAATTTATTTTTCGATTATTGGGAGTATAAGGCGTGGCATCCAAATATTGTAACACAATTGATCTGCGTTTGTTATACTCGTTTTGCCATACCAAATTTGTCATCTCTAGTTCTTATAGTCTCAGAGATCGACGCGTTCAAACAGACAGACTTACCAAGGATATACCTATGGTGCCACGCCTTCTTCTGCCTGTTACATAGATTCTTACAAGCTTATCATCATTCAAATGATATTGGAGTATAGCAAATGAGAATAGATTATCTTCGGCTCGCCGATAATCTTATACTCTTTTCGATAAACCACAATAATACAGTCCCAATTTATGAGCGTACGACAAATTCGGGGGACCCTGAAAGTATGCAACAAATTTTTATCGGAAATATCAAGAATTATAGTTAATGATTCATAACTAATTTTGTGATAAGCACAGAAAATATTGACAACACGGGGTCTTACGGCAGCTACACACAGATATAGATACAGTCCAGTCGGTTCCTTTCGTTGTGGCCTGCTGAACATTCTGGACATACACGGTCTATGTTTCATTTCTAGTAATTTTGTTGACGTCAAAATCCTGTAATTCTTAAAAATCAAAATAGGATACAAGAATTTCTGGTGTATTTCAAATTCTTCTGAACCATCGTTTTCAACCAAATCAAATATAATTAAGTCCGCATTCTTTATTTTAAGCATGATGCATTTTTTTTATTATTCGTAGTTCTGAAATTTATTCAACGATCGGGCATGACAATTTTTCAAATGAAGGCATCAAAAACGATCCCATAAGTGCCTGAACTGTTAACAAGATAGAGCGCTGCAGGCGAGATACCCTGTTCCCAGTCGATATAAGGTTATTTTAATGAAATGAATAAAATTTTGAATTTAACTTGACAGTGGTGTAATTTTGGCTGAGTTATGAGTGTTTGAAATATACCCATATGGGACATTTTCACATAAGATGTTAAAATTGTACTCCATTTTAGCCCGATTTTTGGGTAAGAAACTCATCTGACGAAGTTTTTTATGCTTTTTTTTTTTGGATCATAGATATGGAATAAATTTAAAACTATAAGTTTTTAGTTTTAAAATTTTTTTCAAAACACAGGGGAAACTCTCATCAAAATCAAAAAAAAAAAAAAAAAAAAAAATTAACAAAATGAATAAAATTTTAAATGGGAAAAGTAGATTCAAAAATTGTGAACAAAAGGAATAACAAGTCAAAATCGGTAGAGTTTTGGTCGAGCTATGATCGATTGAAATATGGCCCTCAGAAAGTTTTTCCTATTATAGTTAAAATGTTCTCCTAGAAAAATTAAGTTTAAGGATTAGGAAAAAAAAAGTTCCACAATGAAGGAAGTCAGAAATAAAGGATAATAGTGCTTGAGGCTTTGATCCGATCGGGCTGTTATGGCCATATAATAATAATATGTTAAAATTTTACTTAATTCACGTCGGTTCTTGGGTGAAAACTCAAACTCAGTACTAATTTCTCGCTCTCGGTGCCTTTATCTACATCTTCTGTCACTTTCTGCTTCCTCTTCCTCTCCACATCTTCGTCCATATATTGGCACCTCCCGCCCCCAACGATCTTATCGAACGATCTCATCTCTTGTTCAAAATTTTCCAGTGTTGTGAATTCCCATTTGCAGTTGTTTGTCAAGCAAAGTTTGACAACCTGTGTAATTATCGATATGCACGTTATTAGCAAATTATCAGAAACTAGTTCGATAAATTTCAAATGAAACCATTTTGATTGGCAATCGCAAAAAAACGACTTAAAATTTTAAAAACATTTTCTTGGAAAATATTCAGTTAGTCGGCGATTTCTTATAACAATCAGCGATAACGGAATTCGGAACCATTCATCGGTTTCCTATTGATTTGTAAATTAAAATTCAAATCTGACTATCTCAAGTGGAACAGATATGCAATTTAACTGGAATATATAATATATTACAATAATATATTATACTATATATAGATAGATATTTTAATGAAAAAAAGCGTGGGGCAAGGTCTTTGATAAGCTCAAGTGTAGCGATTGATAGTACCCAGCAGATTCCTCCGATAAGTGAATCAACTTCCATGTTTAGTGCAGTTTTTTCTTGGAATCTTTATTGAGTACGATTAGTACATATGTTCCTGGATCCATTGGTAGTTGGAAGCCATGCTAACGAAGCGTTCGGGCACCATGCTACCGCATTCACCCAGCACCTGAGCACCGATGCCGACGAGCTTGCCTTGGTAGACAGCAGGACCGCCGATGTCGCCCTTGCAGATGCCCTGACGTCTCTGATGACCCAGGCACAAGACCTGATCGTTCTGCTGCTGCAGATTATCCAGCAGGCGGCACTCGCGTTCAGCCTCAACAACGGCGGAGCCAATTTGCAGAGTGCGGTACATGTCGGTGTCGGTTTGTTTCGTGTAGCCCCAGCCGGAGATTTCGACGTCGGCGCCCAATGGTGGATTCTCAGTGGCCAGGGGAATAGCACTGACATCATCGTTGAAAACGAAAGGTTTCGTGAGGCGCAACAGTGCCACGCCCACGTCGACTTCATTGTAGTTGGGGTTCACAGTGATCTCCTCCACCTTGATGCGTTGACCACCAGAGTAAAGATCCACACTGCCACCACCAACGGTGAACATCTGTGGTGGCCAACTGTATAAAGATCCATAGGTTAGGAGAGAGTGTTTTGGACAACATTTGTGTACTTACGGTGTATCCTTGCCAGCGGAGCAGACGCAGTTAATCGAGGTCAGGGCATAACGCTCGCCAATGATGACAGCGGCACAGTTGTAGAGTCCGGCAAAGTTGAGAGATGCCTGATACGGCAACTGACCCAATACGGCATCCTCGCCGCCGGCAACACGAGCCTGTGGCGCGGCACTGACCAGAACGGAGCAGGCGAGCAGGGAGCTGAGAACCACAAATGCAGCAGATACTTTCATTTTTTCTGTTATGGATAATTTAATTGTATACCAATTGCTTTTATAGTCGACGCCGGGAGATTCGAGCTTTGCTTTTGTTATTCTATCGTATAGTATCTTATCAGGCCTATTGATGGCGATAGGTGCCATCCGGTTGATAATTTGATTAGACAAGACATCAAGAAGCTCACGCCTGATCCACACACACACGCATCCAAACACTGGCAAACAAATACAAATCAATGAACTTCCATGCCAAACAGCCAGCCTTGGGGGGAACACCAGTTACCAGTTCGCCTGGTCTGCCTGGTCTGCCTGGTCTGCCTGCCTGCCTGGGCCTCTGGCCACGACGCGGGGCCAATGCACTCTGTCTGTTGGCCAAATTGAAGCACGTACCATGCGGTCATTCGTTTTGGTCAACCCATACAACTGGTTGTTCATCCATCCATCCATCCATCCATCCATCCATCCCGCCAACCCATGCCTCCATCCATCTTCATCTGCTTATAACACGCGTCTCATTGGTCACTCTCCACATTTGCAGACTTGACGTCACCAACAACGCTCGAGCAGCTCCAAAAGCGCCATGATACTACGAAACACCATTGCCGGACAACTGTTGTTGTTGCTGTTTTACGCCTGCCACACTCTATTGTCCAGCGCCAAAACCGTGTCCAATGATCAAATGACAATGGCCCTGCCCGAACCGCGCGCTTATCTCCCAGATGCGCAAAATTTGGACTTTGTCTATCATGACCATGAGGAACTAACGCGATTTCTAAGGTATGTAAATAACAGTACTTAACTGCGGCTTAAACAGCCATAATTTGTCCGATAGTACAGCATACCCGCTTATCGGGACAGCTGGTCGAAGAAGGCTTGCCTCGGCCCACAGAAGTGTGGACTCTGTTCCACCGGCGTCAGTGGCGCCTTCGAGCAAGATAAGATTATCTCTGGCCATAAATTACATACTTCCAGAACTCTGCCCCCTAGAGGATCTCTATCTACTATGACTCATACTCTTAACCAACTTCCACAGGGCCACCAGCGCACGTTATCCAAATCTGACGGCGCTCTATTCGATTGGCAAATCCATACAGGGACGTGATCTATGGGTAATGGTGGTCAGCTCCTCGCCCTATGAGCACATGGTGGGCAAGCCGGATGTCAAATATGTGGGCAACATACATGGCAATGAGCCAGTGGGCCGGGAGATGTTGCTGCATCTCATCCAGTACTTTGTGAGCAGCTACAATACGGATCAGTATGTCAAGTGGCTGTTGGACAACACCAGAATACACATACTGCCCACCATGAATCCCGATGGCTATGCGGTGTCCAAGGAGGGCACTTGCGATGGCGGTCAGGGACGGTAAGGCTGATCCACCCTCCAACCAGTAGCTCTATTTGAACTCCTGTTTTTCCAGTTATAATGCACGCGGCTTTGACTTGAATCGCAATTTTCCGGATTATTTCAAGCAGAATAATAAACGTGGGCAGCCGGAAACAGATGCTGTCAAGGATTGGATATCCAAGATACAGTTTGTGCTCAGCGGCAGTCTGCATGGTGGTGCTCTCGTAGCCAGCTATCCCTATGATAACACGCCGAACTCCAGTAAGTAGTCTCAAAAGTGCGCCCGGTGCAATCCTAGCATAGTTTGCCTCTTTGGCTAAGTGATTCGGTCTCGCGTCTGTGTGAGAGTTCCGATTTATAAAGTTATTTTTCCTTCAATGTTCTCTGTTTGAACTTTAATCCTTCCCTTCGCACCAATATGGCTGCTCAAAGGAATCTGCCGTTCATCCGCCCTGTGCGCGAGTGAGTAGACCCCCCGACAAAACTGGGTGTTTCCACAAATCTTTTAAACCACCCTCTCTTTCTTTCTCACTCTGTTTGCTGTCTCTGCTTTCCTATCTATCTCTCCTTGTCTGTTTCTTTGATTTTTCTTGTCTCGCACCACATGTCCCCTGGGCGCAGTGTTCCAGACCTATTCGGCAGCGCCGTCGTTGACACCCGACGACGACGTCTTCAAACATCTCTCCCTGGTCTATGCCCGCAATCACGCCAAGATGTCGCGTGGTGTCGCCTGCAAATCGGCTACACCCGCCTTTGAGAACGGCATAACCAATGGTGCTGCCTGGTATCCACTCACCGGCGGCATGCAGGACTACAACTACGTGTGGTATGGTTGCATGGAAATAACGCTGGAGATCTCCTGCTGCAAATTCCCGCCAGCGTACGAGCTCAAAAAGTACTGGGAGGACAATCAACTTGTAAGTTCATTTAGCTATAATTCGGCGGTTTTTAAACTAATTTTTAATTTGTTTATAGTCTCTGATCAAATTCCTGGCCGAGGCACACCGTGGTGTACAGGGCTTTGTCTTCGATCCAGCCGGCATGCCCATTGAACGTGCCTCTATCAAGATTAAGGGGCGAGATGTGGGCTTCCAGACAACCAAATATGGTGAATTTTGGCGCATATTACTGCCGGGTTACTACAAAGCTGAAGTAAGTAAAGAAAAACTAAAGGCAAAAGGGAGGATAGATTATATATGGATTCCTTAGGATGAATGATTAAGGAAATTTTAGTGTATTTGTATTAGTATTATGTATGCTATCTATATGATATAGTGGACCAATCTTTTTAAAATTTGTTAGAATAATAGAATATACAGAAACTTAAGAGTGCTATCACTTTTAACCGAATAGTTTAAAAAACATGGGTAATATTAACAAGATGGGCTTTTCGTCGAAAGGAAAAGAAAAATTTCTAAATATCTGAATCACTTTCGTAACTCTCCGTAGGTCTATGCGGAAGGTTATGCGCCCCGTGAAGTGGAATTTGTCATTGTCGAACAGCATCCCACATTGCTTAATGTCACATTACAAGCATCCAAGGTATGTTCCATGTCCCCAAAATCTAATTGCAATTGTAATCTTAATTTCTGGTGCCGGTCAAGAAACTAACCCAAACTCTCTACACCTGTATATATACATAAACCTTTCACAGTATATTATTGCCACAACCCCTGCCACGGCTTCCAGAAGCTCCACAACGCCGCGTACCCAACGTCTTCCGGTGAATAAAAAGCTACTCTTTCCCACTGACTAGAAGCGTTCCGGGCAACCGCTTTGGATATTGGAACTCTAAACGGGCGTGTAAATATTCGCAGAGTGCTTTATTCTTAAGGCTTGACTAAAAAATTAATCTTTAACTAACACAAACACACAGAGAGGTGCTGTTAATAAGTAATCGGTATTTTATTATATACACATAAGGCTCCAGAGCTCAACTTCCCTTAACAAATTTCTTCTGAAACTTGATCTCCCATTGCATTTATAAACTTTTGAAAGTTTCCTCAAAATTGTGCTTTAATACATTAGATCGAGAGTCACTTTGCCGATTACTTTTCCAACGCCCATAGTTCCCGTAGTCTGCACAAAAAACCCTAGACATGCGGCAGTTGAAAATATTTGACCAACGCTTAGGATTAATCTATCTAAACTAGCCAGATCTCTATATATATAGATATATATACAAGCATCACCATCATGCCAAAGACTAAAAATCGATTTATTTTTGGGTTTGGTTAACATTTGGTCAAGTCTTGCCTTAAATTTATCTATTAATATACCTTTCTACATATATTATTATTCATATTATTAAGTATTGTTATTGTTATTGTTAATGATATTGTTAAATAACAAAGCTATAATTTTTTTGCCTTTTAATCTCGACAATAAATTTGGAGTAAAACCAGCTACTGCTTCCAATTTGCGTATAGTTCCTTCTTTGTATTAATCCCATTCGACACTCTTCGCAGCGCATTGAGGGTATTGGAGCCGGGGGACCATCCTACTATAGGCCCATACAAGGACCACAACATTATAGACCTGGTGCACCACCGTATGCCGCTGCCGCTTCCACTGACAATGGCATCTTCTCGACCATCAGCAATGGGCTGAACAGTTTGTACTCGAATATATTCGGTTGAATGTCGTCTAATTCTTAAGTTATGCACATATATAGTATATAATATAGGCTTTAATTTGTTCATCTATTTATTATTTAAAAAACAACAACAAAACAATAAATAAAAACTTTTCAAGTGCAATTGGAATTATAAAATATATGTGTGTTCTCTTTGTTTTTCGGAGGGATTAGCCTAATGAGCAGGACCAGGACTCGTATGACCTAAGTGAAGAATTGTCTGGGAGCTAATATAATTGGTGAGCATGTTTAGAAGGATATTCTTTCAGCTCACAATACTTGTAGTGCTGCTTTCTGGTATAAAATTAAAGAAAAAAGAAAGCTCTATTCGAGTGAGCTCGACTTATTAAGTTTAGCAGAGACCATATTAGGATGGCAACTTTTTTGATGTCACTTTCAGTACACGGTCTATGGGTACCCACATACCAAATTTCAAGACTACATATCGTCCCTTTCCGGGAAAATGGACGGGTGTATCAACATTTTGGGAAATTCCAGTCTCTATCCATAACCCTATATAGTATATACCAATGGCCGATGGCCCTATAAAAGGAAAAACTATGCCCCATAAAACAAACGAATAGTGGCTATAACAACCCTACCGGGTCACAATCTGAAGCACTATTTGCCTTTATTTCTGCTTCATTCACTGAAGATCTTTTTTATGTGGGTGGATTTCAAATCCTACGCCACAACCTAGTTTTTCTAGGAGGGTTTGGCTAACTGAGTACATGGGTGGGACTTGAACCCATACCTCTTGGCGAAACAGTGCGCTATACACTGTTCCACTGAGGTAATTTATTTATCAATTATTATTTATTATTATATTTATATAAACAGCAAAAACTGCAATATTATAATAATTTCATTCCTATTCCTACACATTTTGAAAAGTAATTTTTTTATTTTATTTATTAAATTTCAAGATTATTTCAGTTCCCAATACTTGGAGTATTGATATTATAGTATTCTATAGAATCAAATAATGTCAATGTTTCATTAAGCAATTTTAATTTTAATTAGATTTGATCATAATATTAGAAAAAATAGCAAAATTAAATCAGTTTCATGTATTTTTATGGTTATTTAAACATATTTTTAAAAGTACATTTCAAAAAGCGCGCCCAATTGGCTTTGTTATCGAGAACAGGGTAGCAGCTAAAAGTCCAATTGACAAGCCGACCCAATCGATATATCGATAGCTTAGTAACAGTTTCAATAGCAACATCCCTGGTTATTACTTCGCCATTTTCTTTGTCGCTTTGTCGCGCTGTGTGGGGTATTCTGAATTCTGTGATCAAAAAGTTGTTAATAAGCAGTGAAAATGGTAAATTAAATTGAATTAAATAAACAATACAATTAGTTTACAGCACAATAGTCATGTGTGTGCCGAAAGATATGCGTTTTCATTGATAATTTCAAGCAATTTGTCGTTTTCATTTGCCGGGTGTGGGATGCCGCACGCAGCACCGACTGCGGCCAGGCACAAGCTATTTGACTTGACGCACACGTGAGGCCGCGGTGGTTCCAGAAATTTCCAATATGCTTTTGTTTTTTGAAAATATTCGGAGGAAATGCCATGGATGAGGCGGCATTTAATGTGAATTAACGGGACATGGGCAAATACATGAGTCCTGCGCGTGTGTGCGTCTGTGTGCGATCTGATGAATCACGCATTATTTAGGGTTAGGTCCGATACAAGCGAGCCTGAGCATTATCACTCGGTTTCTCGGTTTTTAGAACTCCATTTGTAATATTTGTTACAACGTTTTTACTAATACTTTGAAAATGTTTGCCTTTCAGGAGATGTCTTTAAATCCTGTGCGCGTGCTCAAGAATGAGGCGCAGGAGGAGAAAGCCGAAATGGCGCGTCTGTCCTCGTTCATTGGCGCCATTGCAATCGGTGATCTGGTGAAGAGCACGCTGGGTCCTAAGGGCATGGACAAGATCCTGGTGGCCACCGGACGCAATGCGGGCCAAGTGGAGGTGACCAATGATGGTGCTACCATATTGCGTGCCGTGGGCGTCGATAATCCAGCTGCCAAGATTCTGGTCGATATGTCGCGTGTGCAGGATGAGGAGGTGGGCGATGGCACCACATCCGTCACTGTGCTGGCATCCGAGCTGCTGCGTGAGGCCGAGAAATTGGTTGAACAGAAACTGCATCCACAGATCATTATTTCCGGTTGGCGTTTGGCCACACAAGTGGCACTCGATGCACTCACAGCTGCCGCTCAGGACAATTCCGCCAACAACGAAAAATTCAAGCAGGATTTACTTAACATTGCACGCACCACATTGTCCTCGAAGATTCTGCATCAGCACAAAGACTTCTTCTCCAATCTGGCTGTAGATGCTGTGATGCGCCTGAAAGGTTCCGGTGAACTTAGATCGATACAAATTATCAAAAAGGCCGGTGGCACATTAGGTGATTCGTTCCTCGATGAAGGTTTCCTGCTGGACAAGAAGCCCGGCGTACATCAGCCTCAGCGTGTAAGTATTAGATTTTTGGTGGTGGAGGGTTTCGAGTCCGACTCATGTTGAGAGCATGACGCTCCTAAGAAGAATCTAGGTTATGGTGTGGGAATTGAAATCCACCCGCGTTAAAAAGATCTTCAGAAAGGAGGAAGCAGAAATAAAGACAAATAGTACTTCAGACTGTGGGGTTGTTAAGGCCATACAATCAAAATAGCTCTAAGCGAGGGTTCGGGCGTTGCTGTAATTGGACCATATTAACGCGTCAAAACGACTGTGAGCTATGTTGTTGCATTTGTCATTCATATCACAGCCATTTTGACGAGTTTAATGTGGCAGCCACAATCTGCAAACAGCTATCGCCAGTCCCCAGAGGCACCCACCTGCGTGGGCTACTCTCATCACAAGGTAACCAGAACTCCGAAAAAAACGTGACCATATGACTCATACGCTGACATCAGGCGTGCATCTGTTCGTAGTTGAACCTCTTAGAGGGTTGATGCCTTGATAAATGGATGAACTGCCTGCATGTTTGAGTACCTTACCAAGAAAAGCAGCACATAGACTATCTATTCTCAGATTGAACAGATGGTCAACTGCAGACCATAGAAGCAACCAGGCAGATGGTCCGATGATTAATATATGTTATTTTCCTTAACATTTCATTATACTCTCTTCGAAGAAGAAAATGTCGTAAATCCCCAAAAGTTACATTCAGAATGGTCAAGAGGACAAAAGAATGGAGCCTTGTCTGTCTGTATGTATGCAAACTAGTCCCTCAGTTTTTGAGCTTTCCTACATAACCTCTTTTGTTATGAGTCAGCACATTCTTCGAAACCGACCGGATCATAAGCGAAAATCGGTTTTGCCCATATTTCCTATGTTTTCTAACGTATTGGACTGGAAGTTCTCATACTCCCAAGATTGTTATTATCTACCGCTCGACCAAATTTCATAAGAATCGGATTTCTATGCATACAGCTGCTATATAACCTGACATTGTGAACATTAGCACAGTTAGCTGATTTTGTTCAGTTCTGTTATATATAGAAGTAACCCTGTTAGCATAAAACCCGTTGGTGGTCTAGTAGGGAAAGTGTTGGATTCATAGTCCTGGAGTTCCGGTTCAATTGGTGGCTAAGTTGTAAGTTCTCCGGTTCTCCGACGCGTTGAAGATAATCCTTCCTTACTTGTTTTCATAGTGAGTTATCAAACCTATCATTTAATCGGCCGACCAAACGTGAACCAAGATGTTAAGGCTTGTCTTTCAATTTCTTTAATACCCTTCTTAAATCTATTCCATTCAGATTGAAAATGCCAAGATTCTGATTGCCAATACACCCATGGACACTGATAAAATCAAGGTATTTGGCAGCAGCATCAAGGTCGACTCGTTGTCGAAGATTGCCGATTTGGAAATGGCCGAAAAGGAGAAGATGAAGGAGAAAGTTGACAAGATCTTGTCCCACAAATGTAATGTGTTCATCAATCGTCAGTTGATCTATAACTATCCGGAACAATTGTTCGCCGATGCCCAAATCATGTCCATCGAGCATGCTGATTTCGATGGCATTGAGCGTTTGGCCTACTGCACCGGTGGTGAAATTGTGTCTACCTTCGAGAATCCCGCTCTGGTTAAGCTCGGCGAATGCGATCTTATTGAGCAGGTGATGATCGGTGAGGACACTCTGCTGCGTTTCAGCGGCGTCAAGCTGGGCGAAGCCTGTACCATTGTCATTCGTGGCGCCACACAACAAATCCTGGACGAAGCTGATCGCTCCCTCCATGATGCACTCTGCGTGCTGGCCGCAACCGTCAAGGAGTCGCGCATCATCTATGGTGGCGGTTGCTCCGAGGCTCTTATGGCCAATGCCGTGCTGAAGAAGGCGGCCGAAACAGCCGGCAAGGAAGCCATTGCCATTGAGGCCTTTGCTCGTAAGTTTCAAATGCAACCAATTGAAGGAAATCCTTACTGATATAATCATTTCTCTCCAGGTGCCCTGCTGTCGCTGCCCACGGCAATTGCTGACAATGCTGGCTACGATTCGGCCCAACTGATTTCCGAGCTGCGCGCTGGCCATGCTCAGGGCAAGCATCAGCTGGGTCTGGACATGGAGGAGGGCAGGGTGGCCGATGTGCGTGAGCTCGGCATTACCGAATCCTTCGCTGTGAAGCGTCAGGTACTCATGTCCGCCTCGGAGGCAGCCGAAATGATTCTACGCGTCGACAACATCATCAAATGTGCGCCGCGTCGTCGTGTTCCCGACAGAGGTTACTGCTAAACTTCCATCTTCATTAAGTATTCTTGTCTAGGATTTTTTAAAGCCTTACGCAAACCACACACACACACCCACACATCTCGTTTAACATCATTGCTAATATTATGTTCTGTTTTAACCAATTTCAATACACAACTTCTCTAGGCAATCGCTGCAAAAATTGTTTGTGAATCTTTTTTTTTTTTTTGTTAAAAACAATTCAATGTTGCACTGCAAAGTTTGGAACCGAACAAATAACAGCACTAATAAAAAACAAAAAACCAAACACATTTATAAAATGTCTAAAAGTTCATAAAAAACACACACAAACAACTGTAAAATGAATACAATTCTTGTAAACATTACTTTGTTCGCATAATCAATCCGACACCAACTCAAAAGATAAAGAAATAAAAGAATGATATTTATGCTTAACAAAACTATATGAAAATTTATGTTCTTAATTTGTGAAGACTGCCAAAATGATTGATAAAAGTTGGACGATTTGGGATGTTGTATTGTTATTATTATATGGCCATAACAACACTTTCAGGTCAAAACCTGAAGCCCTATTTTCCTTTACTTCTGCTTCCTTCACTGGTGATTTTTTTTTTTACTTGGGTGGATTTCAAATCCTACGCCACAACCTAGTTTTTCTAGGAGGGTCTTGCCTAAAGGCATGAGCGGGTGTCGAACTCAATACCTCTTGTTTGGCGGGAGCGTGCTCTATCCACTGATCCATCGAGGCCCCTGGATGTTGTATAAGGCATATAAATAAGTTCTGTGCGGTTCTTTTAAGAACATTAAAGTTTTATTATGGAAAATTGATTACATAGTTACGCTTCAAAGTATTTATCATCGTTAGCCACTGCTTTTTGCCATTTTTCTGTGAATTTTCGTCAAGATGGAAGATGGGATCCATATATCAATCCACTTTTTTGTTTCTCGTAAGAAGTGAAATGCTGGTCAGCCAAGCCATCAGCCATCGATCAGAAAAGATGGTAATCAGAACGAGCCATACGATATGCGGCATAGGACTTCCCAACGAAGTGTTTCCAAGTAAGTTTTAACGATCCAACTAACATGTGCTCATCCGAAAATTGCGGCTGTTTTTCTTGAAATGCTCAACTCAAACGCATCAATTGTTGAAGGTATACCTCCCCCGTGACGATCTCATTCGATTTTAGCACTTCATAATACACCACACCCAGCTGGTCCCAGAAAGTTATTGCTGTTGGGCTTGCCCGTCGATTATGAGTCACGGCTGGATTATCCATACGATGCACGACGTTTAGGATTATCGTAATATATCCACTTTTCGTTGGCAGTCACTATTCTATGCAAAAAACATTTTCTTTTTTGGCGTTGGAGCAGTTCACAAGAAAAAATGGCTTTCGATAGGCTTCAGTTCATACGGCACCCAATTGCCTTCCTTCCGAATCATTCCCATTGCCTTTAAACGACGTCAAATGGCTCATTGAGTGACACCAAGCGATTCTACAAGTGCCGCTTGCGATCGTGTCTTCTACGAGTTTTCATTTACTCCAATTTTTCCTCAAATTTTGATAGCGCTCTGGATCGTTTCTTCGTCTCCTAAACCAAAATTTCGACTTCTCTCACTTTCGTTCAGCTTGAGAATGGTCACCATAATATTATTATATGGTCATAACAACCCTACCGGGTCATAGCCTAAAGCACTATTCTTTTTTACGTGCGTGGATTTCAAATCCTACGCCACAACCTAGAGTCATGCTTAGTATATGGGTGGGACTCCTCTTCTTTGACGGGACAGTGCGCTATGCACTGGACCACCGAGTCTCCTAAACTTCCTGTAATATACGATTACTTTCGGAAGCGCTTTCCTTCATATTGTAGTAATAGAACGAAAAAAAAAAACACTTTTTGGGAACAAAATTTGGCATTTTCGAAGCACACAAAAGGAATGTTGTTTTACACTTCCCGCCAAACAAGAGGTGCGAGGTTCTCATGTCTCGCTCATGTCGATAGGCATGACCCTCCTAAAAAAACTAGGTTATGGCGTAGGATTTGAAATCCACGCACGTAAAAAAAAACGATATTCAGTAAAGGGAGCAGCAATAGACAAAAAGTGCTTCAGGTTGTGACCCGATAGGGTTGTTATGGTCATATAATAAATAATAATGAAATCATAGATATTGAGAAATAAACCCTATTTATGACACTATAAAATGCCGGTGTTGACAGATGAAACAATGGAATACCAAAAATATAGCGAAATCCGTCATCCAAACCGCACGAACTTATTTATACTCCTAATAGAAACTTAGGAGTAATCACATTGTATGAGATCCCTTTTGGGATAAAGATGTAATTTTTAAACTATTCAAACTTTCGTCCCCATTGACATTAAAATCTAAGTTTCATTAGCTTTTCCAAACCGACGATTCCAAGTTTCCAAAACCGATCACAGGAAAATAAAAGATCTCGCAGATAACATTGCAAAAACACACTTTTATTGCTATAGATTCGTTTCACAATAAATCTTATTGGAGCAAAAACATATTTAGAACATGTTTAAAATTTCCGCAGCGTAATACAATCTGAAAGTAGTATCATATGAAACCAGTAGATGGTGCGCTGCGTTTTAAATTAGGATAATACATTATATTTCATACATATATATATATAAACTCGGACTATTCGGATTTGTCAACGCACTCGCTCATTAGTCCAAAATAAGCGCATAACCAAGTAGCTCTATAGACGGGATCGATGATTTAATATATACCATGTATATATTGGTTCTTGCCGGTATCTGGCGGAAATTTAGGCTTAACTTATCGTTGGGCTATATATGCGAGCGAGCAAAAGATAGAGAGAGAGAGAGATAGAGAATTTAAGATTTGACATAGAGCGAAATATTTAGAGAGAGACGAATAAAATGTTGAGATGGTCCGGTTCGGTTGGTTTAACAGTACATTAAGTGAGCATCGTTCTGTGGACGCGTTGCTTGTATTCAGGTATTTGGTTAAAGCTTTAGGAGATTGCGCATTCCATTTCGCCATGCTTGGGCACACAGTCCAGCACCAGAGCGACTGCGCGCGACATGTAAGTCATGGTGCCATAGCTGCCACTGGGCGCGCTGTCAACAAAACAGAGAGAGAAAGACGATATTACTACCAACGCAATAATACAATAATACCCCATGATTCACTCACCTGTCGTACAGATGTTGGCAGATGTAAGCGGCTCCGCCGCAGAGCAACATGCCGGAGGCGGCCTGTTGTTGCTCCTTGCCATCCTTGAGTTTGGCACAGCAGAGCGTTGCATCGCCCTGTACCTTGCGTTGATCTTCCAAGAACAACTGATTGGCTTTATGCACCAGATGTTCCACACAGATAATATCACCCAAAGTGGGCACCATATTGTGCTCGGTGACCAATGTTAAGACCATGAGCGCCTCGACCACCAACTGCCTGTATTCAGGCTGTGGTATTTGATTAAGAGCCGTTTCCACTTCCAAGGCGAATTTAAGCTCGCCGGGCGTCATCTCCTGCGTAAGACTCTGCTGCAGGACACGTCCCTCAATGGCCAAGCCCTGACACTTTTCCAGCACGGTCCAAACGCGAGAATAGAAATCACGCGGCACACGATTCAGAGCGCCATCCAAGCGACGGCGACGCAGCCACTGACCCTGACGATCATCAATGGTAGCGATTAAGGCATCCTCGCCCTCCGGATCGCCCAAGCCGATTTGGCTCTTCTTGCTAACGCGGCTGGACTTGCAGCTGACAATGGACAAATTGCCGCGGGCCACTGTGAAAAGGGGGACATAAATTTAGAAAATGAGGATGGTTAAATGGTTTAACATGGATATTACCGCTGCTAACAGCGAACTCCTTGCCGCTGAGTATGTGATAGAGCAGATTTTTCATCTCGAATGGTGAAAGATTAAGTAGATGCTCCGAGGCGGCTTCTCCGCCACAGTTAAGCGTACGCGAGAGCTCCTTGGCCATCACTTGTATGATTAGACCAACACGGAGACGTAACATCTCGTGAAATAGCTGCGGTTCGGTGCGTATGAACATGGCCAGATACACCATCAGTTCCTGTGTCAACATGGCTGTGCTCTCATCATCGCCATATGCCTGGAAAACCCTTAAACTGGTTAGCTACTGTACACTTCAAATACCCACGGCACACTCACATCGTGTATAAGCTGACGCAGCTCACCCTCGGGCAGGGGCGCCGTTATGGTATGCTCATTGTTGGGCGGCATGCCGACGGTGACTTGCTTTTGACGCACCAACAGATCGGTAACTGCTTTACCCAAATCCTCGACACGTTTGCCCAACATGCCGGCGGTATGGCGTACCAGGCCCCAGAGTTTCTGTTGGCAGGCCTTCTCGTAGAGGCCCTTCAGCAGATCCCTAACGGTGACAACACGTCCCTCCTCCAGCATGCCTTCAGATTGAGAAGAATCGTTATTTAAGCTGATGTTCTGACTGCAGCCGGCGGCGGCGGCGTTGACAGCGGCGGCAGCAGTGGTGGAGGCAACGCCGGCAACTGATAGACTGGTGGCAGCAACAGCATTGGCATGATCCTCGTCTTTCCCCAGGCTGCTTGCTGTGGGTGTAGTTGCATCGATGATCACTGTAGGCACGGCCACAGGCACAGGCAGCGGCCGCTGCTTGGAACCATCGCCAGCACCAGGCACACCACCACCACTACCACCAGTTGACAATTCGAGCATCTCATCATCGACAAACGTTTGTTCGAGCTCTTTTTTGTTTATTGTTGTTGTTATTTTTGGGGTTAGTTGGGTTACGTTGGGCGGGGTTAGAGGTTTACGTTATGGAGATTGTTTTGGGCCATTGTGGGTCAGTTGTGGCAGTTGATAGATAAGGCAGAAAATCGGTTTAGGTTAATGACGGATGGCATATGGCATATGACAGAAGTGAAGCGTATTGGCATGTGGTTAGGAGGTGCGTGCGGGTGTGTGCGAGGGTGTGCGTGTGTGTTAAGTATGTGTGCAGAAAATAAAATAAAGAGTATATAAATATATGTTAAAATTAAATGAATTTAAGATGTGATCAAATTATATAAGACAAATTATGTGTGCAGCTGCTGTATAACAGTTTCGATAGAAGTATAAGAGCTAGTATAGCATGGATATAACAGTTTATATAACAGCATGATAGATGTATGTGTAAGCGTTGAAGTTCTGACCAATATAACAGTTACAATATTTAACATTTGTACAACAAATGGATAAATAGACAATGACATATTAGCAATTGTATAACAGCTAAAGCATATACAAGAGTTTGTATACGATTATAAACGCTGAATACGTGTTGCCCAGTATAACAGATATGAAACGTTTCTAATTTACCAATAGTATAACAGTTAAAACATATAACAGTTTGTACACGAGTATAAACGCTATAGGCGTGTTTATTCTCCCAAATATAACAGTTATGAAACATGTATGACAGTTCGTATAACAGTTTGTATAACAGTTAAATGAGTTTGAATCGATTTGTGGCCACCAACATGCAGATACAATGACAAAATGAATACCAAAAGAAATACGGGCGAAATTTTTAGAGAAGTTTTATAGGAACTGGATCGGGAAATGTACAGAAAGTATAGGTATTTTCGGGATAGGTAATTGAAGACCAATGAACACTTCACATGGTACAACAAGTAGAGAAACACCAACAACATCATACATAATAGCCCTATGCAGGTATATGTATTTACAGGGAACCAGGAGGGTTTTGAGGGGGTTCAGTTTAAAACTTACCAGTGACATTATCATCGCCTTTATGCTTTAGGCCCAGACCAGCTATATCGATGGGATGTGATGCGATGCATAGATATATATATGAACGTGGACAAGAACGTGGGCACAAATCAAATTGGACAAAAAACAATGCACAATACAATTAAAACATGGATTAAGTTTTGGAGACCCTAAACCAAAATCGTATAACTATGTGGAATGGAACATATATATATATGGAATGGACCAGTACTTGGAATCAACAACCATAACTAAGGAACCAAATGGGCTGATTGTAAAATGTATATAATATATATACAATGTATAGGGTTGTTCGGAAAGTAGAAGAGATATATCGTATTATAACCTAAGGAAATATATTGTATATTGATTCCGGTTTATAAGCCACATTTTCGGCAAACACGATCTAACTTTCCGAACAGTTCAAAATCTCAAAGATGAAATAGTTAATTTCCCTTAGTTTGTTGCTTGGAACTGTTTGATGGGACTGAATCCTGAGATTTTTTATACAACTTGCCCTAACCTAAAAAATGTACAAAATTATGGCATTTGCTCTGTGTATGTGTGTGTGTGTGTGTGTGTGTTTGCCTTGGTATTAGTGCAGCTGCAGCAAGTGCTTATGGCATCCAGAACGAGCCAAATCCAAAGATTAACTGATCTACTTGAACTCTAGCGGAATGGGTGTATTTTTGCTCTCCACTTGGTCGGGACTTACCCGTGTTGAAGTCCAGGCCTTGCGTGTCCACCAGATGCTGCAGTATATCGCCCTGTTCCTCGAGATTCTCCGACTCGCGCAGCATGGCGATCAGCTCCTCCACCTCTGTGTGGGCAAAGTTGGTGTCCGCGCGATGGCGTTGAATGAGAATTTTTGGCACTGTTACTTTAAGTTGGGAATCGGCGCAATGAATGAAATGATAAACAAGGATCACAACGAACCAAAAGTGCAGCAAAATGAAACCGAAAATTGTAAAAGAAATCAAAAATAAGAACCAAAGCGAACGAAGGACTTTGAGAGATTTGGCACAAACTTTCTTGCTGTCGCACGAATTCGCTGCGACGATCGATAGCCGAGCGACTGTGATGCGGATCCATGGGATAGATGTTCTCGCGCAGGCCAAGCTCTCCGCCCAGCTGGGGTGGTGAGCTGGGTCCCTCCTCGGGCGTGGTGGCAAACACACTGACATGTCCCTGCTTGTTGGCCTGCAGCCAGGGCGGCGGCACAATGGATGACAGACGACGCTCGGTAAGCGGTGTGGGACCCTCCATGCCCAGGTTGTCGGCTGTAAGCCAAGAGGAAACATGTTAAAAGTGATTGGACCAAATGGAATTGACATGGTTAACTTACAGTCCACATTGATGGAGCGTGTTTTTTTAATGGCGCCCTTGCAGGACATCCGACGGCGTAGATGACGCGGACGCAGCTGTCCACCGCGTAGATTCATGGTGCTGCGGTTGCTGAACGAACGCAACAGATGCTCATCCAGATAGGTTTGCACATCCGGATGCAGGCGATCCGGATAGCCATCCTCGGTGCTGCCCAAAAAGCTTAGATCCGTAATGGCCGAAGTGTTGAGGAAATCCTTCAGACTGCCGAGCATGACACGTGTGCCATTTATATAGCCCGACTTCAGCTTGCGCATGGTCTGTATCATGGCCAGCGGGATTTTATCCTGGTCTGCGTTGTGGCAAGCACAGCAGGGGCAGATGGAAAAGATGCATTAGCACATGACAACGATATGGTGTATATATGATATGATTATTAAAATGTGCCAGAATGGTTTAGTTTCTTCTTTCTTTGGTGCGAGGTGGATTAGTGGGCGTCGCTTAAGACTAATTGTTTCGATTGTTTTTAATCACAAACTACAAAAAGAACCGTTAAAACTAGCTGAATTTCAGATGCAAAGGACCACTCAAAGGATTCTCAATGCCAGCAAGATAATTACAGATTAAAATGTATATAAAAATTGTCAAAAGACCAACACCATTTCCGTGTTTGTGCAGCCCAAGCAAAGTGCAGGAGGATTTTAGCAGAAAAAAGGCTAAATAAATCTAGATTATAATACATTAGACAATACTACAGATCGCCCAGAAGGCGGCGGACTACATAAGGAGGGGGCTGTGAAATATGATTCTCGAAAAATGAAATTCATTAGCTATAACCGAAAAATAGTCTGGGATGTCACACAACTGTCATGTAATTTAGGCTTAAAAGTCAAGGTATTACGACTCTAAGGAATCCGCCATATAATAAAGCCAGTTTACCATATTTAGGTCCTTTAGATCTTCCATAAATCTTATAGAAAGTTGGCTACATTTACATACGGAAACAGGAATTGCTTAATTTTGATTATACTCTTTTCGAAGCCCGCGAAAGAAAATATATCTTTTGGCATATGTTCAACGATTACGCTTCTTTCAGATTTTTTATCGTAGTAAATTTTATTATAGCGCTTTCCATTTTTAGCACATTGGTTGAAAACATGCCAGATCGGACCACTATATCATATGACTGTCATACAACTAAAAGTAGTTTTGGCCCCTATTTTCAGCATTTAAAGTTAACAAACTCTCTAGACGTTTGATTATCTATAATTCTAAGGAATTTAGAAAAATCCGTCCACTATATCAATTAAATTTTATACACACATCAGATTCTTTATTATCTATCGGGGTACTATATTTCAAAAAGATTGGATAACTACATATATCATACAGCTGTCAATAGAACTAAGTCGGATTTACCCATATTTCCCACATTTTTTCAGCTATTTCCGTGAAAATAATCACACTCCTAAGTTTCTTTTATTATCTATCACTCCCCAACATTTTAAATGAATTGGGATAACTACAGTGAAACCTCTCTACAGCGACGGTCGCCTGAAATTTGTCCATTATTGAGAGGTGTCCACCAATGGGAGGTTCATTACATGTTTTTATAATATAACTGATCCACAACTAAAATCGCCTAACGCTCGGGCAAATTTCAAAAGGATCGAACTACTATATTATTATTATATTATTTTCCATGTTTTTCAAGCTATTGGCTTGATATTTCGCAGACTTCTTATGTGAAAAGAGTATGAAATCTTCGGTGAGCCGAAAATAATGGTGCCTGACTTATGTACTCTTAAGACTAAGAGGGAAGGTAGTTGGCTCCAAACGTCTTAAGATTAAGAGGAAAGATAGTTGGCTCCAAATGGGGTTTTGTAAAAGTTTTTACCATTTGGCGGGGTTGTGCAGACTTTCCGTGCATAGGGATAGTTGGGGATAGCAAAAGCATTTCTAGATCAAGACATATAAAAAGTACATGTGAAACTTGCAGAACTCATCAGATATTTCTATATCTTTGTTTTGTTTTGTGGTTTGTTGTGTTTGGGTTGGGGGTTTTGGGTTGGGGGTTTTGTTTTGTTTATATTTGGCGATGTTTAGAGATGGTTTCTGGTTTGTTTGGGTTTAGTTGGGTTGATATTTAGCATACCTAGCATATAATGCGTTGCCATTAATGTGATTGTCGGCCTGCCCAACATGTGACGCCAATTGTTGGTCAAGAAGGCTAAGTTTGTGGTAAAATTGCTAGCGAGCAGATCGGGATCGCGTGTTGTGTAGTATTCTTCATAGTCGATATGCTGTGTGTGTGGTTGTTGTTGTTGGATAGTTGTTGGACAGTTGTTGTTGTTGTTGGATAGTTGTTGGACAGTTGTTGTTGTTGTTGGATTGTTCGATTATTGTAGTTGTTGTTGTTGTTGTTGTTGGTTAAGCACGAATTATACAAAAAGAGAACAGAGAATTTTGGTATTTTGTTTCTTTCAATTTTGCCAATTTGTTCATAAGAAACACTATATATCTCTTTTCTTTGGGGTGGTAGGAAATGATCGGTTAATGGAAATACAGATAAAGAGTGCAGAGCAAAGAGAAATCAGTAGAATGAGAGAATGGGTGCAAAAGGTCTCAATAAACTAAAAGGACTACAAAATACAGAAAAATATGGTATTGTCTATGGATGTAGATGAATGTGTATGTGTGTGTCTGTGTGCTGTTGTTGTTTTTGTTGTTGTCCAAAAACCAACTAACTAATTAAATACTTAAACTATGCCAAAACTAAAACTAAAATATAAAACAATTCAAAAATCAGACTAAACTCAAATTTTACAAAAAAGTGCAGGGTGTGTCGCCGTGTGTCTTGTGTTGCTGATGAGTTTGGGGGGCGTGGCAAAATATAATATATATATATATATAATCAGTTAAATTTATATACAATCTTGTGCCAGATTCGTTGGCGAATTGAGCACAAGGTCATGGACAAAAAACGCAACCCTTGCAAAAAATTAGCATATTAAACAAATTACAAAAAAAAAAAACTTTATAAAATATAACCATACACACACACACATAAAACTAAACTAATATATTAACATAATATAAGATAATATAATACAATGTGTTCTTAGTTTTGTATGCTTCAAGCTGAACCGACCTAAATGGATGCGCTTCAGCACCAGCGTCACTAAGGGCCGCCCCAGCAGATCCCAAGCGGACTTGAGAAAATTGATCTCGCCTTTAAGGATGTCAATCATAAGTTCATTATCGGAGGCAATATAAAAGCGCGACAAGTCGACAAACTGATGCATAATACCATAATAGTTATAACAAATAAATAATAATAAGAATAAGATAATAATTATTAAATGAAAAACATTTGTAAATAAACTGAGAAAGAGAGAGAGAGAGATAAAGACAGATACAGAGCGACAGGGGAGCAGGGTATAATAGAGAAAGAGATAGCGTACAGCCGTACGGAGTGCGGACAGTTGTCACGGTTCCAATATAATGCCGATGCATGCAATTTACCTGCGGCGTAAACGCAAAGATGCGATCCTTTAGGGAGTACAATTTGCTGGTGCTGAGTATGCCCACGTCACGGGATTTGCGTCCACTGAGTCCCAGCTTACGATTGCGACCCAAATACGTGTACAAATGGCTGAGCACACGGGCGGGTTGGACCTCAATAGGTGCCACCTCGGCAATGGTCTGCACGTGCAGATCATGCTCGGCCAGTTTGTCACGTATTTCATTATCCTCCGCTATGATGACCACTTGGACCACAACGTCGGGTTTCTTTTGTGCGCCCAGACGGCGATTCAATGGATCCAATTCACCAACGGCGAGAAAACCCTGCAAAGCAAACCATGTAGTAGCATCCAGCATATCAATTAAATTAGACCAACTCACCTCCTGTAACAATCTACCCAAAATAAAGAGCGACTGACCCCATAGAAACGGACAACGTCCAACTACTTCGCGTGCCTGCGAGCCGGGCTTTTGATACTCATAGCCCACCAGCTCTTGTGGCACAGCATAGCTCTCCGGCACCAGCAGTATGCCATCTTCGGAGCGCACCATTATCTTTTCCAGGCGATCCGCATACTCCTGCACCGAGCGCTTGTCATTTTGAAATGCATGGAATAGTATCAAATAGCAATAGAACAGCGGCCATTCGCACTCAATATTCTCAAACATGCGCAACTCCCAGCGCTCGTAATAGAGCCGGGACGGATCCTCCTTGGGTGTGCGATAGCCATCACGCAGAAAACGCTTGCAGCCATATTTTCCCTGCAGACGCGAGAGTATAGCATCCTTGGTATTGTGTATAAGCTGTGCGTCATCCACAGCAAAGGCTGGAAAGCCTATGACACATAGTAAACCGGAATCCAGTTCTTTGCTGTTGGATTCACGTGGCAACATGGATTGCAGCACTGCCTGACACTTGTGTGCCTCATCCGCCAAGACATGTATAACGCTGGCGGGGCCACCGCGTGCGCCAAATAAATCCAGCTCATTCATGGCCTCTAAGGCGGCCTTGGCCATGCCAATGGAGCTGGCGTTAAGTTCCGGTTCACCTGTCAGAGGAAATCAATGATTACTAAAGCCCATACTCATGTAGTCAGTGGCAACTCACCATGATTTGTCTTATCGCCACGCTCCCATATCCCATAATCGGGTATGGAATAAGCGGATTCAATATAGAAAACCAAATTTTGTATGAATGACACTTCATCCAAGGAAAATACAATCTGCAGCCCAGAGGCGGTCATCTGTGCCAATATCAACAGATATAGGGACACCGCATCGATTTGTAGATGTCCCCATTCGTGGTCCGCGACAACGGGCAAACCGTTCTTACTGGAATACTTGGCATGCAGCGAATCATACGGGCTCTGTGTCATCTTGAATTTCTCAACCTTGTCCTTTTGATTCATCATGGCCATGAGCAGACCGCGCATGAGCTTGACACAGCTCTGCTCCAGCTCATAGCACTTGGCACGATCCTCGTCCTGATCGGCAATCTTTTTGTAGGCCATGGACAAGCCCCAAACGGCCAGTATGCAGTAGACATTGTCCCGTATCCAGGCATGCGAGTTGACATTGGATGCCGGGAACAAGCCGGTAACCGGCTCCTGATGTGCCAATATTAAGCGATGCACAATACGCTGATAATAGTCCAGGCGTACGCCGGAATTACTGCGGGAACGCATCGTTGTGGTGTTGTTTTGGTTCTAAAAACAGGCAATTGCATTATGTGGTTGTTGTTATTGCTGTTGTTGTTGTCAACACATTCACTTACATAATTACGGGAAACGCGCGTCGGTTGTCGTGTACGCGGCGTGATCTTGCCAAGCGTATGAAATTGTTGTCGTATGTCTTGGGGCTCCTCTGCCCCACAGCCCAAAACGCACCCACACAGCCGAAGCAGCAGCAGCTGGGCTTGCACTTAGAAGCTGCCGTAATCGTTGTCAAAGCACCCAACCTGTCGCATTATCAGCGTATGGCGTGCGTTTTGGGTTCCGGACGTGTTATTAAAAAACAATTGTCGTTTGTTGAACTATGAAAACGTTGTACGAAATTGTTAGAAATACTAAAATTATGCACTGAAATGTCAACTCAATGTCATGCCGAGTCTGGATGTATCGTCTAGAACGATAATTGTATTATCGATAGCGCACAACGATTGCAATGTGTTCTTATTAGACAGTAGAGGTGGACACGGGCCGTGCTTGGCCCATGGGTCGCCTCAATATTACATTTCGTGCGGGCTTCGTGCGGGCACCGATCTGACCTAAAAGGTACGAAACACGAAAGGCCCCGATCTGGCTTAGCCGGGCCTGACAAAGCTTGTTCAAAGTTCTGCAACAGTTGAGCATAGTCGCTTATCAGTTGCCAACGGTTATTAAACAGTTGAGCAACAATCGAATAAGAAATAAGCTACGTTATTATGGATGTTAGATTTTTGGAAAAATTCGAAAGGATTGGAATTTTAACAATATGCTAATGACTTAAAATGTTGCAAAACTTGGCTAGAAATATTTTGGCTATCCCGAATAGCAGCTCCACGACCAGGGAAAGAATTTCTGTGTCTGGATCCGTATTAAGCGAACATGGGGAAAATAATTTTTCTTGGGTTTTTTCCAGCTTCGGTTCCATGTTCATGCCGGGCTCCACAAGTTAGGCCCGCGCCCACCTCTATCAGACAGTGTTCTATCGAAATCAGCTGTTTTCTGTGACGTCAGCACAGACCAAAACATTGTGCGTAACGATTTAAATTCACTTGAAATTGCTTAAAAATCAAAAAATAAATATTATTTCTGCTATTGTTTTTTATAAAGAGCACTGCAATTAAATTGTTCTGCGCCCTAGATATCGATATTGATACTCGACTGGACTCGATCGCTATTTATCGATATTACATCATACGCTTGGCGGCAATTTAAATGTTCTTGAAAGAAAGCTTTTACAATATAATATAAAATGTAGTGCGCGGTAGCAAAAATAACTTTTATTAATTATTCATACAATCAGAGTTCTGCAAATTTTGGTAGAGACACAACGGACCAAAGCGTTGACTTCGCGCAGCAAAAACACTGATAAAATGTAGCTTTTTATTTATTTATCGTTATCGATATTACATCTTCCGATTGGCGGCAAATTTAAATGTTCTCGAAGCAAAACTTTTACAATGCATTCCATATGCTGCAATTATGAAGGTTCTGAAATTTTACAGGGTAGTAGAGAAAGTCTTATTAAATTTTCATGCAATCAGAGTTCTGCAAATTTTGGTAGAGAGCCAGGGGACCAGGGGACAGCATTGACCCCGAACACCAAAAAACTGATAAGATGTAGCTTTTCAATTGAAAAAATATTGCTGTATTTGCAGCATAGTCAACATGATCAGTTGGAATATTTGTGTATTTACCGTATTCTGCTCCTTATTGGCATTGTGTACCGGAGCCAGAAGTACGTGGGATTTTTACCATTTTATATAATTTTCTTTAGAGAAGAATTGTACATCCTGCAGGACCTATACGGCACTATGGACGCTGCTTGGCAAACAACGAGAGGGGCTATTGCCAACTTCGTCAACACTGCTGGGAGCAAAATGCGGACTTCAGCCAACGTAGTCCTTGCCCCAGTCAGACGCGCAATGATCTGGTTTGCTGTCGTCCTGCGCTTACTCAGGCATCATCCGCCTCTCTTGAGGTTTTGTTACCCCAACCGAATGTCTGCGGCGGCTCAGCCGATGACTTCGGCAACCGTGTTGTTGCAGGCATCCAGACAAATATCATGGATTTTCCCTGGATGGCCTTATTACGTTATACCAGTGATGGTAATGGTTGGTTGAAAACCGTGTTGACCACCTAAACGATTTGAATTCATTCCAGGCGAGGAATATAGTCATTTATGTGGTGGCTCACTCATACACGAGCGCTGGGTCTTGACGGCAGCACATTGTGTGCCCGAAGATGAAAAGAGTCAGGTTTTGATGCAGGTACGTTTGGGTGAGTGGAACACCACAAGCTCACCGGATTGCCAGCATTTTCTGAGTGACAGCGTCTGCGCGCCGCCTCACATTGATGTCCACATTGATCGCATCATAGTGCATGAGTTGTACTCACCCACCGAATCCGACGGGAATTATCCCCATGATATTGCATTGCTACGACTCAATCGCACCGTGAGCTACACGGAGTATGTGTTGCCCATTTGTTTGCCCGTGCCAAACACGGAGGAGGAGTACGCGTATACGGGTTATGCCATGGACATAGCCGGTTGGGGCAATACGGAGAAAATACGTGCTGGCGGCAGTCCAATTAAAATGAAGGCCGTGCTGAATGTCATAGCCATGTCCAGCTGTAGGCAAATCTATCCACAGGTGGCAAAGGGCCAACTATGTGCTGGTGGCAATACATTAGCCAGCACTTGTCGTGGTGACTCCGGCGGTCCATTGATGCAGCTGTCTGAGGATGGCATGGGCAACAGCAGATACTTTTTGGCTGGAATTGTTTCACTTGGCACATCCAGTTGCAATAATCGTGGACGACCAATGGTTTTCACCAGGGTGGAGTATTATATGAGTTGGATCATAGGCACTATCCGATCGAATAGCTGAAAACTGAATAAATTGAAAAAGGTAACAAAAATTTCTAGCGCAAAGATATTGTCTCTGTATTTCTGTATGATCGGGAGTTAATTGTACGAAAAGCTTTACTAAAACAGAGATCTCTTCTTAGTATATGCGGCGTTCAAAATTACTATAATAGATTTGTGTTTGGAACTAAAAAAAAACAATTTAGGATTTGCGCAAAAAAATAATAGATATAAGGTTGGATCAGTTCAATCACGACGACTGCGTTTGCGCTCCGTATGACTTCCCCGTTCATTTACTTCGTCCGCACGTTTGGGTGCTTTCTTGGCCATCTTTAAGAACTTATCCAAACCGAAGGGATCTTCCTCCTTCTCAAATTCAACAGGTCCTGCACGCGCTGGTGCCGCACTATCCCGCGAGCCACCACTGAAATGTTTGTCCGGCACAAAGCGTTTGGTATTCACAATCGTCTCCAGATCACCACCGTAGTTGTCGCTATCCGCTTGCTTGCTGGGCCGATAGATGTGTGCACCCATTGTGTTGGCATCGCGCCAAGGTTTATCGTACACATTGTAGGCCTCGTCATCGCCATAGCCGGAGTCCATGCCCTTTGTGGTATTGAAGAGGCGTTGGTCGAACAGTGCTTCACCATTACCGGCACTTTTGGCAGGCAAACCCAGTGCAATTTGCTCCGAAATGTCACGTTCCCGTTCACGCTGCAGTTTGCTGCGTTTATCCGGCGCTGCACGCTGTAGATTCCGATCGCGTTGCCTTTCACGTTGACGTTCAGCACGCAGATCATTGCGTTCGCGTGCCTCCGCCACGCTGCTTGAACCGGGCGCATCTGGCTCGGGATTGCGTAGGCCAGCACGCTCTTCACGTGCACGTTGGGCCATCATGCGCAACATGTCCTCCTTCTTTTCCTTCTCTTTTTGAGCCATCTTCTTCTCGAGTTGCGTACGTGCCTCGACAGCTTCACGCGCCTTCCGGCCTGCTATATGCAGCGCCTCACCGAATTTTGCAAACTTTTCGTTGATGTGCACTTGCTGCAAACCACGTCCATCGGCGGCCAAACGTTTATCCAGTGGAATGGTGTAACCTAAAAAAAGGAAGATCTTAGAATAATGCTTACAATGTGCTTTGGTAGCTCTTACCTTTCGCGTTCTTCCAGTTAGATACGCAAGGTGGTATTTTCCATTCCTTCTGTTCCTTGACTGTCACCTTGCGCGAGGGTGAGTGCAGCACGGGCGCCGGGGGAGAAGGTGGTCCTCGCGGTATCTTTTTATTAATGCGGAACTTTGGCGGCTCCATTGGGTCCAGCTGTGCCTCTACCATGCGTATGACACGCTGTTTGGCGCCCGAGTTGAAGGCATCGCCCTGCTGCGATGGTGTGTAACGTATGTATTGTGCGGGTGCCGCTTTCTGTGCATGGCGCACGGGAAGCGCTGAGGTAATCTTTTGGTTTGTCAATTTCTCCAGTGCCAGACGTGTCTGTTCGGTTGTTTCGGCAACTGTTTCCTCATCAGGTCGCTGCAGCTCCTCGGCATCTTCGGCCAAGACCTCAGCCGGCAATAGCTGCGATATCGAGGAATACACAATTTTGTCTTTGCCATGCCCTTGACGAGCTATAGCATCATATTTCACTTTGCCCTTATCATCCAGCCGCACAGCCAGCGCATCCGACTTCTTGCCCATATTGGCGGGCGCTCCCAGGCCTAAAGTAAACATGATATTTAATACAGCGCATATCATTTTCGCGTAATAAACTTACCCAGCGGATACTGTGCCACATGTATTTCGGGGAAGGCCCCACCATCGCCGAAATCAGCTTCGGTGCGCGGTATCCAATCCCTACGTTGGCCGTAGGGCGGTGCTGCAATTTTGGCGGACACCAAAGCACCGATCATCGGTGCGCCTTTGGCGGACAGGCGACGCTCGTCCTCGCGATCCCATACCGCATTTGTCGGCGTGGGCAGCAGACTCGATAAAGACATCACAATTCTTTACTTTATTGCGCTTAGTTTGAGTAAATTGACTTTCATTAACAACAAATGCTAAAGATGTGAAAACAGACGCACACAACCACACAAACAGTGTGACCCTGCGATTCAAAAACATATGCTTTATATATGCGTTGTAGAGTTGCTCATTCTAGTTCAATTCGGTTCATTTTTCAATGAACGAACCAAAGAGTTAATTAGTTCATTTATATGGTTAGTGGTTATGGTTCATTTGAGCTAGTCGTTCGTTCACTGCTCCAACGAGGCCCCTAATTAAACGAACTATAAACCTCATTTTATTGAACATATATATCATTGAACTATATAATTGAACTTATTGAACTATACTCCAATAACAAGCTCGTTAGTTCATTTTGCGCATTAGTTCCGTCGAACTTAATCTGAACTGAACGATACAACTCAAATGCATTGGAAATACTGAAAAAACAAACAGCATTTCTGCTGGAAATTATAATAATAAACCATTTTATTTTTCTTTATTATTTATGCGTAATTGCAACAACAAATTATTAAATTATATGGAAAAAAAATAAATGCACTAAATATTACCAAATATGAATTTTGTAACAACTATCGATAGGCAGCGTCTTGAGCGTTGCCAGATGTGTGCGCATTATGCGGGTAATTTGAAAATAATTGGTTGTTTGACATACCGGTTTTTTTTATTCAAATTTCGCGCTTCGATTGTGAAGGTAAATGGAAATAGTTTTAAAAATAAAATACAAAATTCATTTATTTACTACATACAAATTTTTTAAAAAATAGAGATTTTTGAACAACTTTGTCAACTTAAATAGTATGGAGAGTTAGGAAAATGGATTTTCAACGGAACCAAAATGCATTATGAAGTCAATCAATTTATATGGGGGAAAAAAGTTATTAATAAAAGAAAGAAAATTTAATAGAATATCAAGTGTTGCGCATGCGCTCAATGGGTCTCCTGGCCTGTATACGAAACCGCTTTGAGGAACTGGTGGGTGAGGTCTGACAGTAATAGTGGTTGTCCAATGTCTGGGTCCTTTTGCGTTTCATGCTCTGGAGGTCAGTGTCCTCGTCACCCGGACTGGGTTTGGCGCGCACCAATGAGCCAGCAATAGAGGCGCAACGTTTAATGAGACCGCCCGTAGTTGAGATGGTGTTCTCCTTATCCATGCTGCTGCTGCTGGTACTCCGATCCGCTCGGAAAGTGGCCGGCAAACGCATTACGGAGGACATTAGAGACCAGAGACGACCTGGTTCCGGTTGGCTGTTAGCCGAACGCTTCTTATCATCATTGTGCGTGGATGCGCTATGCGGCTTAAAGCTTGCCTCTGCTTCATCTTCATCGCTGCTGGGCACATCCTGCACACAGCTAAACGCCTTCTTCTTGTGACACACACGCAATGGAGGACGTGGGCGTGGTCCTGTTGGTTCCTTAATTGGCAGCCGCCGCTGCTTGTCGGGCGAGAATTGATCACCCAACTGACGTGGCATTATTTCTCCTCTATGTCGCTCCTTGCCGGAAGTTGGACTATCCGGCTCCAAGGTTTTAGGACTTTTACCCGGATTTGGCGTATAGAAGATCTCTCTATCATCCTGCTTAGATTCATTCATTTCATTGGCTTGAGCCAGCTCTTTCTTGGGCGTTTCGAATTTGATGAGCTTCTTATGGATATTGGCGCCAGGCAAGCGCGTGATTGGGGTTAAAGGGGGAATCATATGAAACTGCTGCACGTGGGTGCTGAGTGAGGCTGTTGTGGATGTTGATGTGGCTGTGGATGAAGTGATAATCTCCACACTCTCGCAGGAATTGTAAACTGTGCTGGTTGTGCTGCTGTTGGATGTAACCGAAGGCACCGAGGCACTGCGTCCGGATTCCTGATGAGTGCGTCTTATAATAATCGACTCAGTTTGGGAAGACATTAAGATTTGTGTTGTGGCTTGAGTGCCTAGGCCTTGGGTGCGTCGCACCACGGGCGACAGGCGTAGATCCAGTGCTGTACCAGCATCATTATCATTGGAATCCAGGCGCAAGCGTCGCTGTTCACCTTGGCTGGCCAGCATGCCCACGCCGTGCTCGACAAAGGCTTTTTGAATGCTTTTGGACATAACCTGACGTAGTGGAGTTACGGCGCTTATTTTGGAACGGCCAGCTACCTTCCAGGGTCGCTGTTGCTGCTGATGCTGGGCTGATTCTGGCGCCGGCGGAGGCGTAGGCGAATTCTGTTCCTCCAAAGCATAACTATGATGTATGCTGGACATATGCCCGGCACTGCCACCACTGGATGCATTGAAAGTGAGCGCGTCCTTGGGCTTGGCGAACATAGTGCCAACCTGCAGTGGCGTGGAGGTAGAACGTATAACCTTCCCCTTGCCATGGTGAGCCGTATCCGCTGGGACAGGCAGTTGCCCTATGCTGCGGCGTTGTTGTAGCGACATGTTGTAACTATCCATGGATACATTTCGTATAGAGGACACGCTATCGCTAATAAAATCATCCTGAGCCAGGCGACTTTTGGCGCGCCAACGCTGATTGTACAAGGATATGGGCGTGCGATTTAAGTTATGTTGCTGACTCATGCTGGAGTCCTTGGCCATGCAGGGTGAGGTCTGCGTGGATATTGTATTGCCCGTAGCCATTTCCGGCATTGTCTTCTTGACCGTCATCTTGGAAGTATCCGTATTGCAACTCTGGTTATCCGCCGTATTGTTGCTGCAGTCTTGACCCAAATCCACGCATCTGCTAAACTCATGCAAATCCTCAATTCTGGTATATTCCCGCTTGCATTTGCGGCACCGCAACGGCAGATGCGCCACCTCTATGTGCGCCAGGACCTCCGCATACATGTCCGGCCGTAATGCCAACGGCTTCTTCTCACAGATCGGGCAGTACACGTAAATGGTCTCAGTTCTTGTTGCCGGTTCCGAGTTCATGTCCGGTGTCACCTCCAGTGGTTCCACCGGCAATGGCAGCGTCACAGCAATGGCGTGCGCGTTGAACTGGTGCTTTTGGCGGCATTTGCCGCAGCAGAAGAGCCGATTGCAGATGTGGCACTTCGCCTGAAATCAAATCAAGCCAAACCCCGATATTATCTACTAAACAAAGTATACCTTTTCCATATTACCTCATCGAAACTTTGCGTGGGATTCGCCTTATTCCCGTAATATGACATGCCTATGGAATTTTTCCAACAGGTAGATCAGTTTTTTGCGTGCTTTTGGAGCACACCGAGCTAACGGTTTTTATTGCACGCTTGCATTTCAATCGAATGCACGGTTATCTTAATCGATAGTTCAGGCGCATTGATATATATCGATAAGAAATGAAAAATATATCTAAATTCAAAAATCGCATTATTTATTGAATAAAGCACATTATATTATATCAATTAATATATGGCCAGAACAAACTTAGCGGGTCAAAGCCTGAAGCACTATTTTCCTTTATTTCTGCTTCCTTCACTGAAGAAAGTTTTTACGTGGGTGGATTTCAATTCTACGCCACAACCTAGTTTTTCCAGGAGGGTCATGCTTATCGACATGAGCGGGACTCGAACTTGCACCTCTTGTTTGACGGGACAGTGCGCTTTGCGCTGGACCACCAGGCCCCACATGAAATATTAATTCTTTTCATACCCTGATCCCATTTGTAAGATGGGAAATTTTTTATAATGAAGTGTATATTTTTGTTGAAATCAATTGAATAAATTATCCGCAAAACGGTATAAAATTTCACCTATGGGAAGGACGATATATATAAAAATTTTCGTGTAACTGCATTATGCGATTGTAACGGTATTGCTCGAACAGGGTATTTCGCAGTCAAGCACTCGCTGCACCACTCAATCTTGTTTTTATTTAAAAAGAATAAAATTTTAGAATTTGTTCAAAATTATCAAAATTATTTTTTACAAAATAAATAAACTTCATTATAAATGTTAAAACTTTACTCTATTTTTGGTGGATTTTTCGGTGATAAAATGAAACACATCTGACAAAGTTTTTCATATTGTTTTTATATAGAATATTTTGCCAATGAGCCAGTACAATCTTTATATTCAGATGATTAATTTTAACCACAATGTGAGTTCGCCTTGTAAGCCTTCTATAGAGGGTGAATCCTAGGTATCGCAGTGTGGAATCATACTGCTATTCAGACTGACTGGGAAACAGTTGGCTGGGAAATTATATAAGTACAAGTTGTCAAAGTTTTTCTTGATTACCTATCGTTCCACCAGATTTCAGAAGGATTGGTCCATAAAAACTTCTATTATGCAAAATTTTTTCAATGCTCTCGGACCAACACCAACTAAATTTAAATATTTTTCAATCGATTTTGTAATCAAATGTTTCTATTTATTTCCATCAGATGAAATGGTTACAAATGTTAATTTTACAATACAATAGTAATATATATAACATATATAATATACATTGTAAAGCAATACAGTCTTGGATTTGATATGGAATTACGTATAAAGTTGTTGCTATCACAATTTATCACATAATTGATATATGGTAATATTTTTGATTGATTACAAAGTACCGAAAATAACAAATACCGAGATTCCCTCATACAAAAAGGCATCACAATATTCTTTAACCACGATCTTCTGACTGTGGACATAGGTCTTTGGGATTCGTAAATTTGTCGCCTACCATGAGACATTAGAGATATCGTCATCGACATCGACATCGTCATTATAAGAGTCATCGTAATATTCGTTGTCATTGTAATCGTCATAGTCTTCATATTCATTATCGTCTTCATCTTCTTGACAGCGGCATTCTGGGTCGGCAGAAGATGGTATAGCAACAACTGCCAACTCATTCAAATACTTCTCGATATTTGCGTCTTCGTAGCACTGGATGTTATTAACTATGAAGCTTCTCAGATCGTTGCCATCCTGATCGTAGATATTCTTTACGAAAATGATTTCGTGGAACGAAAAATCAATCTCAGCCGTATATACGTGATTCGACTGCCTTTGTTGACGAGAGAAGAACTTGTTGCGGACCAAGCGCTTGGCATCTTCTGACCACAGACGCTCTAGATTACACGGCAACACGCCGGAGAGACGTATATGACTGGCCTCAAAGGTGTTGGTCTTGAAGCGTTTGACGCAAGTGTACAGATCCGTCCTTTTCACGACAGTGAAATCAATTCCCGAGTCTAGTTGCTTAACTTCCAATCGTTCGCCAGGATCGGCTCGAGTCACGACAACCCGTTGATATTGGGTACCATACTTTATAACGCACACATCTCCTGGCTGCGGATCAATATATGGTATACGGTTGTTTTCATCCTCGTAGAACAGTTGAATAGATTCGGCAAGCTTTGATATGGGCATGCCCAGGAAACATTTCGAGATTCCAATCTCGACGCGCTTGGCAGCGATTTGTGTCGGAGACACACACTAAAAAAAGAACAAAGTAATCGAACATTTTGAAATTTTAGATTATTATTATATAACAATCCGATCGGTTCGACCCTATCGGTTCAACGCCTGAAGCTCTATTTTCCTTTATTTCCGCTTCACTTACTGAAGAACTGTTTTTACGTGGGTGGATTTCAAATCCTACGCCACAACATAGTTTTTCTAGGAGGGTCATGCCTATCGAGACAGGCGGGGCTCGAACTCGCACCTCTTGCTTGGCGGGACAGTGCTGTATCCACTGGTCCACCGAAGCCCCCTTAAACCCAGCCCCGACCCCAACTAAAAATGTTATACAACAAAATATTTACCATAAGTAAATGGAATTTGATTTCACCACTGGAAGGATTAAGGGGCTCCGTCTCATAGTCGTAGAAGATATGACGATACAGGCACGTCCGTCGGGAGCAATTCCCATAGCTGAGCAGCTGGCGGCAAATCGGTTGCTCGGCACGTGGCAGAATATGTTCCGCCTCTATGCGATGTTCGGTGAGGATTCTTAGCCATTCTCCCGATATTGGCCTGCCGTGCTTGCATAAGAAATCGCAATAAAACCAAAGTTGGTGAAAGTCGGTGCGACGCGTGGCTATTATAGAAGAGGATTGCATTTCGCCATGTTGCAACAGATAATTCTCATAGAAGACGAGAAAGCGTGTCTTGAATCGTGTCCAGCTGGCAGCGGGAGAATAGTGGATCAACCAACTCACACGTTCCATGCGCAACTTGAGTATCACGTCATCGGTGACAATGAACACGGTGAATTTATACTGCCAAAGCCATCTCAAGAGATCCGCTTTTTTCCCAACGTCATCCACAACCAAATGCACGATGCGTTTGGTATCGAGAAGATCGCTAAGTTTATCTGCGTCCTCCTGGGTTCGGCAGGCGAGCACCACGTTGCGCTGGTAGGCTAGCTTCTCGTAAGTCAATTTCAATATGGTTTCGTCGTACTCTTCATCGCTAAGCACCATTAGCTCTAGCGAAACCTCACTGTAAACAGCCGCTTCCAGTGGATCTTCGAAGATTATAAGCAAATCCGGCAGACTTGGCACAAGGCTTTTCATCAACATTTCGCTCCATAGGCGTCCGACAATCACCAGCTGGGTAAAGTTTTCTTTAAATTGGAAGAAACTGTTCACCCACTTGAACATATTGTCGCAGTTGATACGGCCACAGCGCCACATTATGTCCAGATTATCAATGGCCACATAACGCACGCCGGTTTGGCTGAAGATGGGCTCCTCCTTCGTGTGCATATGGAAGAGCTGCAACAGGCACTCACCGTTGGTCACCAAAATGCCACAGGGCTTCTGCAGGCATGAGGCAACGTGTCCGACACTGCCACGCTCGAACAGACTAAGCAGCTGATCCCACTGGTGAGGCATGTCCGCCAGCAGCTCCTGGCACCATGCGGAAATCTGCTGACCTTGTTTTTCATTTGCACAAATTATAATCGCAATGGGTCCGTAGCCCTTGACCTTGCCAATATGTTTTTCCGCGTTGAGTCTCACGGACTCGCATAGCCACGGCAGGTAGGTCCAGGTCTTGCCGACGGCTTCATTCCCGATGACGCAGAGGGAACGCCCGGCAGATACATGGGGCCAGGCATAGCGTTGTACGCTCTTAACACGATTCTGAGCAATTTTCAACTTCTCCATGGCCTTCACAATGTTCGGTTCAGTTTGGGGCAGACTGTATATGTTGAAGATGGGCGTTTGGGCCAGACGGCTCAAGGCGAAAATTCCATAATTGATATACATGTGATAGAGGTGCTTAATCTCACGATCGGGATTAGCAAGCAAGTTAATTGCATTGCTCATGTTGGGCAAACGAGAGTTTCTCAAAGGCCTCATGGGCTCTGAGGAGCTCATTCCACTCCAATACGGATTCATATTGGGTGTGGCATTTTCATTTGCAACATCCAAACCAGTCGTTGTGGACCTCTGGTTTGTAATGTCATCTGTAGTTCTATTTGTGTAATATTCTCCTTTGAAAAACATAGGATTTGTGAAGGTTTGCGAGGGCAACAAACCAGTTGTATCCCGGTCAGTTCTAGTTCCAGTTCTAGTTGCATTTGCATTTGAATTTGCTGCATCCTCTTTCTGCATTGCCATCCTCTTTCGTATCATTCGATCTATTTTAAAGATGGAGGGTTCGTCATCGTCAGAAGAATCCTCTTGGGCTCTCAAATTACTTATTGGTGCAAATTCCGGGCGATCGTTTCCCAAGGACCTTATGGGTGCTAAGGGAGACATGCCAACAAAATCCTGGGCAACGCCTGTGCAGGCTGTTGAATCTTCAAACCTATATGCATTAAGGGGTCCCATGGATATTAAAGTCGGCATTTTGGTGGTTTCCTGGGAAGTTGCAGTTGCACGTTCAGCTGCTGCGGCAACCTTGTCGGATTTGGTTGGCAGTCTAATAACCAGCACAGCGGTATCCTCATTGGGCTCCTTAATCAGCAATCGGATGCGCTTTTTGAATAGATTCAGCGATGGCAGCTTGAATTGGATCAAAAAGTTGATATTAACATCGCCATACGATGGCAATAGATCCAACATATCGTCAGTTACGACCATCACGGGATTCAGCACCTGTAAATAGGATATATGATATGATCAGCATCGTGATATATGAGCTTGCGGATTTATGATCTCCATGTCCTCTATTTGAATTTAAGTTTGTGCATAATTAAGGAAGTTCTCCAGAACGATCGAACCAGATATATTGAAAATAGACTAAATAAATTTAGGCGGAATAACCTAAAATATTCTTTACATAAAAATTGTGCCTGCTTTAATATTCCGTCATTTTCTTGGAAAATGGAGGCGTATATGAAAATTTTGGAAAGTTACATTCTACAGTTTCATGAACAAATTTGTAGTTGAAAGCTCTATAAATTCAAAAGTTCTGGTGATTTTATATAAAATGGATTTTATCGATCATCGGACAAAGGGAGCGTGGTATTATCAAATGCTCAAAACTTCCTCTATTTGACATACATGGACCTTCATGGTATGTTTAAAGTCTCTAGGTGTTATATTCTCCAAAAACAACGCGTTCACACAGACGGAAATGGCTAATAGACTCGACTATTAATGCTGATCAAAAATATATATATTTGGAGTCTGCCACGCCTTCTGCTGACTGTTACATACATTCCAACAAAAGTGGGATTGGAGTATAAAAAAGCACTTTTCTGGGAAAAACCTAGCCGTATTGATTATCGGGTGAAGTGGGATAATCATTTGTCCCTTGAATATACTTAAAACAAAACAGGAAAAAAGCGGACTGGGAAACGCTGGCGTGCACCGCTCAGAACCCAGAACCGAATGAGGAAATATGCAATGATATAGTGGTCCGATACGTCCGATACGTCCGATACAAATATGCAGACGAATAGCAAAAAAAAACTGATTATGAAAAATTGTTCTTTCAAAAACTGAAGGATAAAATGATTGATTTCATACATTCTGGATGTAACGTCCGATTGTCTGCGAAGCTTTTTTCTATGCACATTTCTTGGAGAGAGAAAAAACTAAATATCAGCCCGCTCTCGTATAAGCCTCTAAATTCCAGAAAATAAATAGAGTAAAGCCTCACCGTAATCTTCAATGGAATAGGTCAAAAAAGAAACATATATTATATGCAGCTGTCAAATGGGAATGTGTGTGTGTGTGTGTAACTCTTCTAAAAAATTTAAGAAAATATGGAATATATACATATATATATTGTGTCTAGGGCGCTGATCTACTTACTCGCTCCATCCACATGTTGATAACGAACAGTAATTCGGACGGTTGGTTGAGCAAGAGGCTGGCGACGCTGCGTTTGCCCAACTCCTCCTTCACCTGCTCCGATTCGGATGCACTCTTGCACACGACGGCGATGCGAACGCGATTGAAGTTTTTGGTCTTGATGCACTCGGCCATGATGTCGAAGCCCGCTTTTTTTGTTAGCACATCGGCATGGGAGAATTCGATGACATCGTAAGAGCAAAATTCCAGATCTTTGGCATCTCCCAAAAATTCTTCAGGCTTCTGTAGTTCTTCTAGGTGCTTCTCCTTCTTCAGGTATTTCTTCTCATCGATGGACAACTGCAGCTGCTTTGCAACACGTCCGCGGCCCATGCCACGCATTAGTTGATACGCCATGTTGCACAAACCAGAGCTAAAACCTCAATTCGAAAAATACTACCGCAATGAGTTTTTCTTTTTTTGGACTCGAAAAAAATGTAATTCAACAATAAGTTTTACTTATTTTTTTGAGCACAAAAAAAATATTTCACCAATAAATTTTTCGTATTTTTTTGAACGTTTTTTCGTATGTTTCGGCTCGAACTTCTAGAACCGAATGAGAAATTATTGAGCACAAAAAAATGTATTTCACCAAAAAGTTTTAAATCGTTTTTCGAAGTTTTTTTTTTGCTTTTTTATGAGCACACAATTTTTTCGTATGTTTCGGCTCGAGCACCCATGACCGAATGAGAAAATCTAAGTATTTCATTTGACTTATCAAATTTTAGGACACCTATAAAATACTTCTTATCGATAATCAGAAATAACATTTGACAAGGTACTTTGTCGTCGATTGGAAGCTTTTTGCCCAACATCAAGTATTTCTAATGTCAATTTTGTATCATTTTCAAATTTGTTCGCTTTTAAATAACAGAATAACATTTATAAAAGACTTTGAACTGATTTTATTTATTTGGCGCAAGTCCAATTTTCAAATATCTATTTCGCGCTCAGTTTGATGCAAATAATTTGAAATTCAAAGCTAACGAATCGTTGAGTTCAATTAACTATGCAAATTAGATATTAGATAAGATATCGATATATTTGCTGATAGTACTTAAATAAATTTCTGTTGATATCGATTTTTCTGTTTACTATTGTCGATATATAAGAAATTATTTTTATGCATTGTTGTTTTGTACTTTTCATCTCATTCCATAAAACTGCATATATTATTGCTATATTGCAATTTATTACAAAATTATATATTTTCTACTTGCATTTAGTTTTCAAGTTTGCTGCAAGTTTTAAATTTTCAAATTCGATAATTTGTTATGTACGCAACAGCTGTTTTTGTGGTGCGATAACAGCGTCGATAGCACGCCACACAACACAAGTTGCCACACAAATAGACCTATAAAACACAAAAAGTTAGCGAATTGTATGCTAAAATCATGGTGGATAAGAAAAAGGGTTTGGAAGACAGTAATAACAACTGCAATCCGGATAAGCTGCCTTTGAGCGATCTGAAGCTAACGCTAGCAGATACAGATGGTGTCAAGCGGCAAATTCCAGCACTTGTGAGTAAACCCATGATCTCTGATGAAATTATCTACGACTATCATCAATTTGTAGGATGTGCATTGGTTAACCCGCGAGAAGGCCTTCAGTAGTTACATATGCATGTTAAGCTCCTATGGTCATACTAAGTCTGGCGCCGAACTGGAAGAATGGAAACATACCGCCAGCAGTTGTCTGGAAGATTTCGAATTCCTTTTGAAACTCGATCATCATGAGTAAGTCTTCCCGTACTGGCGGATTTTGTTGTAATATTGTTTCCATACCATCATTTAGATTCTGGTCTTACATGGTTTACGATGAATCCGCCATGGCAGCCATTGTCACATTCCTGCAGCGCGCTAATCCCTACTATAGACTAGACTCTGCTGCTGACAAATCCACAGATGATGCCACCTACTTGACTACAAATGCTTTATATGAGAGTCTCTTGAATCGGGCAGTACGTGTTATAATGCGTTTGCTCACAGCACAGGAATCGAGCACTGCCTGGATTACCCCACAGCATCATAGTGCCTTATTGTACGAGAACTATTTGATATCGGTGCCACTGCTATATGATTTGGTCATTGCCGTTGGAGATGCCGATGTCCAGAATTTAAATGTGCTCCAACAGATCTTTGACAAAGTGCTGTGCATTCAACCGGAATATGTTAAAGATCTCCAGGAGGGTCTTGCTTTCTATGAGAATGCCTTCCTTAGCATGCAGATACAGGTGGAGAACGAGGGCTGTGAAGGCGCTGGTGGCGGTGCTCTGTTGGATCCAGCAGCTGATACGCCCTACGATGATGTGGTTCTCTTTGCATTAGACTGCGCCTACACCTTGCGCATGCTCATGAGGCTATGTCCAGTGCTGGTATCGTCCTGTGAGGAGTTAAAACTTGTACAAAGGTAAAGATTTGTTTGGACTTGCGGACCCTAGCAGGACAGCATAACGTACAATAACGAAAGATCGCAAAATAGCTTAAATATATAACTTCGTTTATAAAAACTAGATAGGTAGATAGATAGATAGATACTAGGTAAATATGATAAAATTAAACGTTTAAGAGCAGGAAAAGTGGAAGCATTACATATAACATTAAAAAGATTATAGTTTAGGCACATATTTTAATTAAAGACAGATAGATAGAAATCATAGATAGTGTAGCAAACAGCAAGTAAAGAAGGAAGGAAGTATCTAGATCTTCTCTGGCCGAAACGGCAAAACTAATCTGGCTAATCAATTTCAGAGAATCGATATCACCATTTATAAGTTTGTGTATAAAAGTTACACGTAGCATAGTTCTACGATCATGAAGAGAATCTAGATTGATTAGTAGAAGTCTGCTACGTTAGGAAGGAAGACGACAGTTAGGATACCAATTCAGACCACGGAGAGAACGCTTTATGAAACCCAGGTAACTACTTACAGTGTAGGATACGTGTTTATCGAGCTTAAGCTTAGGATCAAAAAGATAACCATATCAGGAAACAACTTAAATCTCTCAAGTGGTGTGCCATTGCCATAATATTGGTTAAGATAATCCAAAGAGCCTCATGTGTGCCCTGGTCTAACTTCTCAATACCATTGCAGCATTGCTAACTTTTATGATCTGACCGTGCCTATGCTCTACAAGCATATTTATTTGATTAATGCCAAGGCGAGTTCCTTGCGCTGGCTAAACGAAGCACGGCAACAGTTCCTAAACGTTGCACGACGCGTGACGCAGGCACAAGTGGACGCAGGTCACGGCCAACAGTTGGTGGAATTGTTGCAGGAGTGTCTCTCGGCACAGACATTTGTGGTCGACTATCAGCGCCAGTATCCGATTGAGCACGATATAGAAAAGCTGCTAAGTTGTTGTCCAAATATGTGAGTAACACAAAGTCCGGCAAATTTTGAAGATGTGTTTAATTTTTCGCTATTTTTTACAGCAAGAATTATAAGGTTGACTTTGTTATAAATGGCTACCAGAAGGCCCTTGCCGCCTGCAAATCCGGAGTTCTAGCGGAGGAACTAACAAATAGCACTGATGATGAGCGTGAAGAGGAGCAAGATGATTCTCTTGCTACATCGCAGTCCGCGCCTGCGCCTGCGCCCACCGTAAATGGCAACAAACGTGATATTGATCTTGAAGTATCAGCCGTACTGGATGTGCTGCCCGATTTGGGCATGGGATTCATACGACGCGTATTGACGCGTTACGAGAACAGCGAACAGGCGATTGCTGCCATTTTGGATGATAATCTTCCGCCCGATCTAGTACACAATGATCGGCAGGAGGTATACATACCAGCTGATCCTCAGGACAAATTGCAGCGACAAACGGGCGTGCGTCATTTCAACGTACACGATGGTGACAAATACGATGTGCTGACCCAGGACAATCCACAATGCATCATCAAACAGGGCAAGGGCTTACCCGGCGCACCGCGAAATGCCGAAGAACTGCTCGAGGATAAGCGTGATATAAGTCTATTGAAACAACGCTACCAACAGTATGCCTTAGTTGAGGAGACACCGCAAGAGAACGCCACCGAATATGATGATGAGTATGACGACAGCTATGAGGCCTTGAATTATGGCCAGGCGCCGCCTCAGAGTTTGCTTCGTGCCCGACTGGAGGAGGCAGCCACAGCTGGTGCCTGCAGTGCTTATGAGGCGCAAGATGCCATCGATGACGAGCTGGATGAATCGGATAGCGATGACAACGCTGCCGCTAACAACAATAAACGCGATTTCTGCGAAAATCCGGAAGTCACACGAGCACGCTATCAACAACGCCTGCAGTCCAAATATGGCAATCAACGTACACACGATGTGGTGGGCGCACCCAAGGGCCAGGGTCAAACACAGCAAACCGTACGGAATCGTAACCAAAAGGAAGCCCACAAATCGTCCCGCGCCAACCACAATCGCAAGGCGGGCGCAGCATTTAAACGAAGCAAGGGCATGTTATCCTAACATTAGCGAATTCGACTCCGTTATTCTAATATTACCCATTAACGTTCCAGCAAATTTAAGATAGTTGTATTTATTATTTCATAGCAAATGAGATTGTTGCAAGCACTATTTAAATACAAAATTTGGAGACAAGTGAAAAGTTTTTGGAATGATGGGAACCAGTGGAGCAGCTAAGGGATACTCTAAGCACAGTTGCACGATAGTCAGAATCGCATAATATCGTTACATGTACATATACACACCCGTCGCTGCGTCAGCCATCCTCCCACTTTCACCTTTTGCCATTTTGACCCATTTTCGCCAGCATTGAGTCGTATAACTTCGGTGGTTACCATCCGATAGTTCCGAAAATTTCAGGATGTGTTAGGAACATAGTCATAAATATATATTTTTAAATTACAATTAACATTTTAAGGATTGTAGAAAATACAAGCACTTATAATTTAGGGGGGATCAAATTATGATGAACAAAAATTTTGAATATCACTTTCTCCACATTGTCCATGGCCATCTACATACCAAATTTCATTAATCTAGAATAAAAATTGCGGCAATTATGCACATTTCGTCATTTTTCGGGAAAATGGAGGGGTGTATCAAAATGTTGGGATATTTTCTTCTACACTTGCTATCTATAACCCAATATCCTTATAAATACAAACGTTATGGGCATTTTATAGAATTTTTTATCGATTATGGGGCGAAAGGGGCGTGGCATATGAAATTAAAGCCTGATCTGCGTTTGGTATACACGGATCTGCATGGGATCTGCATCTTTGAACGTTCTAGCTCTTGTTGTCTCTGAGATCAGGGCGCTCAAAGACAGGCAGACGATCAAGAATATATATACTTTATGGGGTGTAGCACACCATCTGCCTGTTACATGCAAACTTATACCCTTCATAACAATTTTCGATTGGGAATAGGTTATATTAATGCATCGCGAAATCAGAAAGAACTCCTAGAAGCTATTTTAGAAATGTTTTTATTTTTATTTCAGGCATTATTCATAGGGGGCGTTAGATGCTGTTACAAATATATAAGCCATAATACATATTACACAGTTGGTTTTAAACTAATAAAAAAAAAAGTAGTCACAATTAAGCCTATGATTAGTTGGAAGCTGCCTGCTGCTGAATCTCCTTGTAGCGGGTATTGAGGACTCGCATTCGGGCACTGTGACCGTCCTCCTCGCACTTTAAGTAATTGGCGCGTATGAACTCCTTGTAGGGCGTGTTGCGCAGATCGGGGAGTGAGGCGTTGTGTACATCTTTATTGTAGGATTCCACGATTACCTCGAACTGACAATAGTGACAGCGCAAGATTGGTTCCTCATCCTCGAACTTCATATTACCAAAGGATCGACCGCGACACATGACGCAAGTGTACTTGTAGGTGGCACTGCAATCCCCGATTTCCGGTAGTTCCGGCAACAGGGATTTGGCGCGATAAGCCCTTAAAGAAAAGTATATGATTAATTTGGGAACTGGCCATGCTTATGAAGGGGAGAGCACAATATCGTGCGCTCCCATTCCCTTTGGAGCTGGTTGGTGTCCAACTTTGCTTACCATTTCCGGCAATTGTCGCCATGTCCTGTCTCTCCATGATATATGAAAGCGGCCGCATGGCACATCTCGTGCAGCAGAGCTTTGACTAGCATTCCCGGATGTTTCAATTGCTGCCACAGTATGATGCGTGATGCACGCTGCCCGCCACCTTCAAAGGAATACACGATGCTGCTGGAGGTATTCATGCAACGCTGCCATGAAATGTTCAGGCGTAAACCACAATGGAAGATCTTGTGATTGAGTACATTAAACAAAGTCTTCGCCAGGGAGACTTTGCAGGTTTCGAAGCTACGATTGCGATACTCCAGAGCAAGCGGATGGCACATGTTAAGAGGCGTTTCGGCTGCAATCAAAATTAAGTAAATGATATAAAAAAAACACAACACACTCTAAGAATCCATGAATCCAATGAATGTTAAGTTTCGAGTTGGAATTAGTTTTAAAGGTTTTCTAAGAGCTGTCGTTATAAGTAGTATAAGTATAAGCGCCAAGCGTATTATATCGTAGTTTGAATTATCATTATACGTCATGTCGCAACAACGCACATTTCAAGACCATTCAATATGTCGTCTTTTGTGCCGAATAAATGCAAGTTGCGGAATGCCTTTTTGTTCTGTTTCTATCTGAAGAAAACTGCTGCTGCGAGTCATTTGCTGTTCGAGCAAGCTTACGGGGGATATACTCCATTGATATGAACCTGTGAGAACTAGTTTCGACGCTTGAAAATTGAAGATTTTGATACCGATGAGAAGGAACGTCCCCATCAGCCAAAAAAGTTCGAAGACGTTAGTGAAGGCGTTACCCGACGGAGATCCGTGTCAAACTCGCCAAGAATTTTCAGTATGATTTGGAGTTAGGAGGACATGTCAACAGTTGGCTAACGTCTCAAAGCCAGGAGTATGATTCAGAAGCAACGAAATTGGGTGCCAAGCGAGCTGACCACACGTCAAAAAAGAAAAGGTTCTTTACATCGTCACAGGCGATGAAAAGTGGATCCATTACGATAACCCCAAACGTAGAAATGCATCCAATAAATGATAATAATAAATGACACCCAGCTGATCCCACCAACGGACCACATGTTAATCGGGACGTTAAACACATCTTTGGGAAGTCCAACCCCCGACATTGCTCCTTTTTACCAGCTTTTCCGATCGATAGCACATGGCTTGGTTGTTCAAAACTTCACCTCTTGCGAAGAAACAAAAAAATTTATCGATACATGGATCGCATTGAAAGACGAAGTGTACTTCGGAGTTGGTATCCGAATCTTGATAGAAAAATAAACGTTTTTACTCCATAAGGCTTAAAATTTTGAAAGAAAAAAAACTTTAAAACTAATTCCAACTCCTATTTATTTTGGAGATATAAAGCTTTAAAATCTTTAGCAACTACAGTTTCGAGAAGTACAATTCCCAATAACTTTTAAGAAATTCTGGGCGAAAGAAAATTTGAAAACTTACCATAATCAAATGGAACTTATTTTTTAAAGTTTTCTAAATAACTTCTAGACTTGCTGGTGTAATGATTGTTAGTGTTATTTGGGAATCAATAAGCTCTGTTAGAAATGTTAGTACGTATTTTGGGTGGTTATTTACCTATCTATGGGCTCACCTTTGAGTGAATGCACAAAGTTGTAGACGTCCGCGCGAGGCTCAATCTTGGCTACGATCTTCTTATGAAGGCTGTTGCAGTTGTGGACACGTTGCTCCATGCTGGGCAGGCCACTCAGGTCGATGGGCTCCTTTATGTGCTCCGGCGTTTGGCTTTCGAAGTAGTTGGCGTTGGCGCGTTGCACGATATCATCGAGGAGCAAGATTTTCATGTCATTGGTAATATCGTTGCCCAACGACTTGAGTCGATTTGTCGGGCTGAGGAGCTTCGTTGGCTTGGGTGTGGGTGTGGGTGGGGGTTTGGCTGCCACTTGAGTGTAAGTTTCGCACAGGCCGGTGGACAAGCTTTCCTCATCCATATAATCCTCCTCCAGCTCATAGTTGGCCTGGGGATTATAAAGCCGGCGCTGGGCTGCAACTAAACCAAGGAATTTCTGTAACCGCGTCTTCAGTTCACTGTCGTATTCCACAGCAAAATTGTTTGTGGGCTCCGCGCTGACAATGGCCACCGGTTCCTTGACATTTATATAGATGAACGCAAGCGTATCGGGCATGGAACTAACATCGCTGCTGCTGCAACAGCTGCTGCGCATCGAGATGCGACGTTGTTTACGCGTCGGTTCGATATGTTCTTCCTGCTTATAATCTTCGTCATCATAATCATCATCGGAAGCATTATCTAGACTATCATTAAAATCTGGATCTTCCGAATCATCTTCGTGCTGACTCGATGAATAATCGAATTTATTATCAATACGCGCGCGTACCGCTCGGCCACTGCGTGTGGTTATCACTTTAGAGCTGAGAAAAGGCGAGTTATCCAATTCCGAACATAACTCCTGGCTGGTGGTATTAGCTAGAAATATAGGGAAATTTATTAGAAATTGATAGAAGATTTTTATATTAACTAAGAAAGTTCTAATCGAAGAATTGTACATCACTTATTTTATTCAGGAGGGACCAAATTATGATATTTCATGACTAGTATAAAAACTGCGGCAGTTATGCACATTTCGTCACTTTCTGGGAAAATTATGCATCAAAATTTTGAGAAATTCCATTCTAATTGCTCTATAAATGCAAAAATTATGGTCATTTTATCGAAAATCGTTTTTATCGATTGATCTGCGTTCGATATATAAGGATCTTCATGGGAAGTTTTAACATTCTAGCTCTTGTGGGCTTTAAGATCGACGCGTTTAAATGGGGAATCAAATAGACAGACGGACAGACAGCTATGTCTACCTGGTTATTGATGCTGATATATACTTTATAGGGTCTGCCACGCCTTGTTCTGCCTATTACATACATTTGCACAAAATTATTATACCCTTCAGATCAGTTTTCAATTGGAATCAGGGTATAATAACTTGTTAAACAGAATCGATTCGTCCGATCAAATTTAATAGATTTGATTTTTCTGTGGGGCCTCGGTGAACCAGTGGATAGCGCACCGTCCTGCAAAACAAGATGCTGTGGGTTCGAGCCGCACTCATGTGGATTGTATGACCCTTCTAGAAAAACTAGGTTGTGGCGTAAGATAGACAAATAGTGCTACAGGCTGTGACCCCATAGGGTTGCTATAACCATATAATAATAATGTTTCTGTGATCTGTATATTACGCACCAGGTTTGCCATGAGCACTGCTGTCTGTGTAGGAATCGTGCTTGCGCTTGGTGCGCGTATTTATACCATTCTTCATACTGTTGGAACCTGGGAAACAAATAGGAATACTTTAATAAAAAATTTCAAAAAAAAATAATTATTTAATATGGGCATATTATGTTTTTTTTATCTTACTAAAGATGCAGCGCCATCTGCACAAAAAATTGCTTACTTTTGGAACTACCCTCGCTAGTTTATTTATTTGTTTTTATATTTGTTGTTATTGTTATGATTGCCAAAGACAACTTACTGTTGCTAGTTAAGTCAATTATGTCAATGTCCATATCGTGGTCAGATCCGTCTTCTGTTTCTGGTATGGTTTCCTCATCTGAGTACCATTGCCAGAGATCGGGTTCGGATACTGTACTCGAGGATATATCTTGAGTGTGAAATATTGACTCTGCGCCGTTTAGATCTGACGAGGCATCTGATGAATCCACGACAATAACGACCGACTCCGCATCCGTGTCGTCACTGTTGTCCATGGTGTCACCTGCTGTTTGGGGCTCTTTGCACGGAAGATCGTCCGAACCGGTTGGCTCTTGCTGTGCCTGCAAGTTTGAATAGTTGTGTATCGTGCGACTAGCATATATTTTATAACTTACTTTGGGGTCAGCATTATTGTTAAGTTGCTGGGTTGCATTGTTAATATTTAATGTTTGAAAAGCATTTACAAAACTCTCTGAAAATGCTATATTTCCAGACATTTTAATTCACTGTTTTGTTTTGCCTCTTTCCGAATATGCCGGCTTCGTAAAAGTGTTGCCAGACTGCTTTGATTTTCTAGTGTTGCTAACAAATTTGTACCGATTGCTACAATTGAGATTAATATCGATTATAGCGCGCAAAATGTTATTTTTAATTTTTTTTCTAAAATATTTCATTTAAAATTTTAACATGATTTTGTAATAATTATATATGCTTTCAATTAAATTTTTAATCCATATTTATATGTTCAAGCTCAGGAATGAATAAATCAATAAGATTTTATATTTTGTTTTAAGAGAAATTAAGAGAAATAATGTAAACAAAAATAAGAGAACTACGCAATTAAATTTAACAAAGCTTTTAATGCAAAACAATTGCTAGCTGGTTTAAAATATTTCGATATACTTCGATACTTGTACACACAATCGATTTTGTTATCCAGTTATGTGTACATTTTACAACACTGTTGCTTTTGTAGTAAAAACGCCGCACGAGAGATTGGTAGAATTTATTTGTTGATTTGTAGTAAAATTAATAACATCAGGATGGGGCGACGGTCCATAAACACCACCAAGAGTGGCAAATATATGAATCCAACAGATCAAGCCCGTAAGTAATACCAAACGCTTATTAGCATCATGTCTATAGAAGCTCCCACCACTTAGGTAAGGAGGCCCGCAAAAAGGAGCTAAAGAAGAACAAAAGGCAGAGGCAAATGGTACGGGCGGCCGTACTGAAGAACAAGGACCCCTCGCAGATATTGGAGGAAATGGAGAAGATCGATGAGATGGGTAAGTGAGAAGTTCGATAGTTGGTGAATCCACCAAAACAACCATTGTTATTTCCATAGAGTACAATGTTCTGCAGCCGTCGCCACTTAATGAGAAGGTACTACGGGATAAGCGGAAGAAGCTCAAGGAAACCTTTGATCGTGTCATGAGGCTTTATGTAAGCTTTAACTGTTAACGTGAGAAACAAGTTCTAATCTTTTCTCTCTTAGCACAATGATGAGCCGGAGCACTGGGCGGAGCTGAAGCGCAAGGAAGTGGAGTATGAGAAGAAGCGTCTGAAGAAACAACAGTACTATGAGAGTGTTAAGCATGCCCAGAGCGTACAGATCGATGAGATTCCGTTGCCAGCGCCGGTGACAGCGAATTCCAGTTCCGCCAGTGCCAATACTGCAAACAGCTCCAGCAATAGTGGCATCATATTCCCCAATAACTCGACTGGCATTCGCATGCCACCACCACCTATGACGCTGGCGCTGCCACCTTTTGCGCCAGGTGCACCACCAGGTGTAGCCAAAAACAGCGAAGCCGCTGGCAGCAGCAATGCTGATGCTCAGGCGGACAAATTAAAAGATGATGATGATAAGGATTGGTTGGGTGTGCCGCCAGGGCCACCACCGGATTTATTTGCCATGTCGGAGCTAGATTCAGATGCCGAGGGCAACACTGACTACGAAGGCGATGAGGAGTCCAGCACGACCAGTCCGAAGTTGCAGCAGCGCATGCAGAACATTGACGACTTTATGAAGGAAATGGAACATGTGCATAAGCGCAAGCATCGCAAACTGCAATCGGATGATGAGCAAGATGACCACGAGCGAGATGACAGCGGCTCCGATAGCAAATCCCCAGCAAGGCGACGTGTTAGCAGCCATAGCAGCAGCAGCTCAGAGGACGACGATGACGATATTGTTGACGAAGCGGACTCTGATGATGATGCTCAACCGACGTCCCATAAACGTGCTGCGAAAGAACCCATTAAGGCCACCACAGCTGGCCAATCCGCCCCGACGCTCAGCGTGCCTGCGCCACCGACAGCACCCACATTACCTGCCATACCGCTGCCACCAACAGCACCAGCACCACCACAAATGCCTCAGATGCGCGGCATAGCGCCACCACCGGGCATCATGTTCCGTCCACCCCCAATGCGACCACCAGGACCAGGCATGCCAGGCTTTGGACTACGTATGCCGCCCGGACCACCGCCAGGTGCACGACCACCACACGCGCTAGGACCAATACCACGTATGGGGATACGCATGCCACCGGGTCCACCACCCGGATTACCACCGCGTATGGCTGGACACCATGTGAAACACGGTAATCCAAATGCATTACCAGCCAAAGAACCGGGCAAAGGCGTAACAACTATTACGGCCAAGCCGCAAATAAGGTATATATCATTTGAATCTTGCCACATTTGCCATAAATTTAATTTCTGTATCTTTTCAGGAATCTGAGCGCGGATGTCACTCGGTTTGTGCCTTCTACATTGCGCGTAAAACGTGAAGATCAGCGCCGTATAGTTAAGACCAAGCATCCACATGGCAGTAATGAATCCGGCGAGCGCGGTGGACACACACCGTCCGAATCACACAAACCCCCTACCAAGGACGACGCCTATTTGCAGTTCATGAACGAAATGCAGGGCCTACTGTAGCACCTCTATCATAAACTACCTGATCCTGGTTGGGGATGTACATTCATTGTATAGTTTAGATTCGTTTATACTAGGGTAAAAAGATCAATGCAAATCAACCAAACAGCATGCGGTCAAAAGTCGGCTGATCTATAATTTTATCTAAAAATAGTTATAAGACCTTAAAAAGTTTGATTTTTTTGCATTCTTCTTGTTTTTTCTTTTATTCAGTTAGTTTGCCAGCTTATTTATCATAGGACAGTTAACAAAAATATTATAATCCTTTCAATACTGAACAATTAGATGCATATAAAATTCTTGTAAAAAAAAAAACAAAAAATAAAACCGATGAAATCTGAGTAATCAGTTAGATAATAATTTTAGACTTAAATGTATACATGGATTTGCTTGAAGGTATATAGAATATATAGTTTAATCGGACAACATTTTAGATACATGTAGCCGGAAAGGATCTGGCCAGACTCTGTTCTACCTGTCCTTGGCCAAAAGGCTTTCATTGGGCACATAAGCCCATTGAATCTACTTTGATCACAACTTTAGTTAGCTCCAAGAACTGTAAGAATTTATAGATATATAACTCGGATCGTCGAATTGTTATGGGTCCTCCACTACTGAGTCCTTGATGTTCTGCTTGCTGCTGGACTTGGAGTAGGAGACACTGCTTCGCGTTTCTTCTGGAAGGGACGCAGCTCGATGAATTCATTTTTCAATGTGCGGAAGCTGCGTCTCAACGTATTGGTCATCTTCTTGGTGTAGCTGGTGCTGGTGCTGCATAGCGAGAGCTTGTCCTCATTGGTGGCCGCAGCAGCAGCAGATCTCAGCTCATGCATGGGCCGTAGTTCATCCTCCTTGGCATCCAGACCATTGCCATCGGCGGAGCTGCGCAAATATTTGCGATTGAAGTGCAACTGTGGTGTGCCCCATTTGCGTTCCAGCTCCAGACCATTGACATTGCCATTACTGCTGTCCTGTGAGTCCGGCGTGGCGGGCACTGTCTCACCCATGGCCTCCTTGTAGGTCTTCGTTATGATCATGCAGCTTGGCACGCTCTTGCCATTGACGCCGGCCATCTGAGACTGCTGGAAATCCAAGGGCTGCGGCAAGCTCTGACGCACTGCCTTGCTGCGTCGCGGTGATTTGACTGCCATAATCCTAACCTTATAATGCAGCAACTGTGAACCAGAAGTTTCCAGGTTAGACTCAAATTTTTTATGGGATGGGTTTGTCACTTACTTTATCATCGTCATCCATAAAGCGGCCTAATTCGCTCAGATTGATGCTCACGCAGGTGCCCTCCAGCAGAATATCCCTGTCATATTCACTGTGCACTGGGAACTTTTGGGTCAACGACAGTGCCTCGTTGTCCGGTTGCAAGAGCGTCACCTCATAGGCATAGTTGTATTTGCTCTCGCGCCGATTCGAGGTGCATGTCATGGTCAACAGTATTCGGTGTTTGTCGTATATCTCATAGAAGTTAAACATCTCATCGTGCGCCTGGAACACATAGTAGCCGGTTAGTGGCTTCCGTCTGACACCCATATTCCAAGTGAGATCTGCCGTCTCCGCCTGAAACAGTTTGTCGTTATGCTCCTCCTCCAGATGCTGCTTCCACTGCACCTCCCTGCCCTGCCACTTGCAGTCACCCCAGACCCGACCCATGAAGCACTTCATCGGCTTGTAGATGCACTGCTGTTCATGCCAGGGCAGCAGCGCCACAGGCATCCGCACCACGCAACCACCGGATGCATTGCTGCAACCGAAGTGAGCCTTGGCGCACAGTGCTTCAATCGTTAGGGAGCGCATGTTGGTGAAGCCCTCCTAGAAATGTGAAATTTTAGAATTTTTATAAAGTATATTAGTTTTTTGCAGAAGTTTGTAATGCATAGACGAAAGAGCTCCAAAAGTTATACCAGGATTCTGTGGAGGAGATAAATATTAGCTAGGTACACATCCGTCTGTAAACTAGTCCCTCAGCTTCTTAAGCTATCTCAATACAATTTCTCGGATCGGATTACTATATCATATAAAAGACAGAGTAGCCATAACAACCTACTATCGGGTCACTGTCTAAAGCACTATTTGCCTTTATTTCTGATTCCTTCGCTGGAGATCTTCCTTTTACGCAAGTAGATTTCAAATCATACACCACAACCTAGTCATGCCCTATCGACATGAGTGGGACTCGAGCCCACAGCCTCTTGTTTGACGGAACAGTGTGTTATCTACGGGCCCACAGAGGACCCACTATATCTATATATATATAGCTGCCATACAAAACAAAGCATCGAGTTTACCCATATATTCCATGTTTTTTAAGATATTCGATTAATACCTAAACATTTTTATTAGCTATCGCTCCACCAGAAATGGGGAAAATCCTTTACTTATACACAATGTTTCTATACAATATATGTATATATGACAGTTTCTGCGACCTAAAGATAATCCTCTCTTTAGAACCACATTGGCATTATAACCAAAAACTTTCTATCAAGTTTGAACTAGTTCATACTCGTTTTGTGATTAAGTTTTCTCAACCAGGCTACATTTTAATTAAAATCTGATTATTTCTTGTAAATGATATTTTATAACAGTCTTATCTGTGTATTTAACTGTGTATATAAGTTCATAATAAATCTTGAATAGAATCAGATTAGACGCTTTCGGGGACTTATCTATTGTTTAATTTTAAAGCAAAATATTTGGTTTGTATATGATTAGGATTTTTATTTAGAAAATTGCATGTCTGTCTATTTATTGTTCTCTAAATATGGTAAACTGATTTACAACTGTCTGCAAAAGTTTGTCAAATCGGGGAAAATCTGCGATTTTCAATTTTTGGTGTAATGAATACTTCAAACTTCAAATTGATTTTTACCACCACGTTCAATTTTCGAAAATACTGCATATCGATAATAGTTATCGAACGCTGATATGGTACATGCCTCAATAATATTGACCGATTTTGTTGAAATGTAAAAGAATATGCATAAATTCACACAAACTCATACAAAAAATATCGAATTGTAATAAAATTAGAATGCAAAGTGTAAATAGAAAATCGATCTCAACGCTAATTCTTACAACAAAAGTGGCAACTCTGTCATAGACAGCGCGCGCATTTTCAAAAAGAGCCTAACGAACTATCCTATGGAGTTTCATATTGTTTATCAGTTGGAGTGCAATTTTCTACTCCTGACTTATTATAGAATAAATTAAAAGTCTATTTTGACAAGCAATTTTAAGCATGTTTCCGTGTAGAAACGAAGATAAACAAAAATAGGTTTATCTATAAGGCGTTGTCAGTTTGATTTACTCGATTCGTAACTGCGTGCTTGGCTCTACTGTATCTAATGTTTAAACGTCATGGGTTGCTGATAAGAAACCGAGATCATGCCCGAGATATCGCTTACCTAACGCTGACGTCAACCCCACTTCAAACCGCACTTGACATTCGTATATATGTAACTATATCTTGAGATCTCTACATACCTTGCACAGTGGGCACATGAGCAAAATGCGTGTGCATTGCTCGCAAATGCTGTGACCGCTCTTGCAGAGCAAAACTGGCAGCTTCATGGGCCCAGCACAGCCAGGACAACGCAGCTCCTCGATCAGGCTCTCATAGTGCTTGGCCGAGATGGTCGCCAGTGCGGTTTGTGGCTCATCGCTCGGTGTTGTGGCTGGCGCTGGGAATGGCTTCTCCGTGATGCTGTTTCGCAGTGCAACGGTGGCATCACCATTGGTCAGGGGTGTGCGACCATCGCCGGAACCAGTGCTACGCGTGCGACTCAGCATGGGCGGTTTGGGTGGCGGCGACAGCGGCGAGCGCAGTAAGGAACCATTGCCAACCACAGTGGGGCTGGGCAGTGTGGCATATTTGACACTGAGCGCCAGACTAGTGGGCGGTGTGGATTTGCGCAATTGTGGTTCGGGCTCTGGCTCTGGCGCCGGTTGGGGTTCCGTTTGCACTTCCGTTACAGGTGGCACAATGGTTACCACAGCCTCTACCACAGGCGCTTCCGTTGCCGGTTTCGCTACAATTTCCGTTTCCGTTTCGGAAGTATGCTCCTCATAGGTCTCATTGATGGTGCTATTCAGAAACAAGCGTCGCTTTTCATTGATCTGTTCAATGGCTTTCAGCTGGCTGAGCACTTGGAGTGGTTCACTGTTGATGCAGCTGCCGTTGCTTGTGGTTTCTTTGGGGTTTGGGCTCGGGCTCGGGCTCTGCCCATGTCCATTGGCGGGCATATTGTTTACTTGGTCGACGCTGCTCATGTTTCCTGATTTTCCGCCTGCTGCCTGCCTAATAATTGTATAATCGCGACTAGTTTTTGGTACCAGCAGCTCTCGACGCCGTAGCCCCAATTTTATGGTATCGTCGTATATATAGAAAGCTCTGTAGCTCGATATGTGTGTGTCGCCTCGCCTCGCGTCTTCTATCTTATCAGAGCCGCCTAACTAGGCTGCCAATCGATTTGGATTTCTGATATATACTCGTACACCCGTATATATACATATCATCAAATGCACGCCCATTTGGTTAGTTCGATTCTAAGTAAGTGCACGACTATATACCAGTATTTTGCTATTTTCTTTCCACTTCTTTTCTTTTATTTTGGTCGAAATACGTCTCCGTTTGCGTCTTCTTTCGATTATCTTGCGGCCGCAACTACGGCACAAAGATATGGAAATACCTTCCAGCGTTTGCCATTCCCCAGAATTTTGCACATTTGCCACGTTCATGTTCGTATTCCCAGTTACGTTATTTCCTTTCATTTCGCGTTTGTTTGTTTTCATACCTCGCCTTGCCTTGCATTACCCACCTATGGGGTCTATGGCTGCACTTGCCTAGGCCTCACCCAGGCCGGAAGACTTGCTAAAATCATTATCAATGCCAAGGTGCCGTCGGCTCAATGGGCTTTTCGGTAGGGTCATAACATATACGAACAGTACGCAGACTCAGGCTTTATCTTTAGGGCCTTTGATAATACAGTAGTCGTTCGATAAATGGAATACTACGAGCAGACATGTTTCTCTAAGTATTTTTTCCGAGGAATACTGCTTACAGATTCCGATTCTTTAACTATCTAACAATAAGAGTGTTTCTACAAAATTTCACATGTGAATTCTATCAATAACTCAGGAAGAACTGTAAAGACTACAAATTTCGTACTTGTTTTTATAAAAATTGGTAATAAAATGTAATACTTCTACAACATTTCACATTGTAATTCTATAAATTACAAAGAAAAACCTGTGTTCTTTGAAATGTGTCCGCTCTTAACATTCCTTGGATTTTTTTACATGCAAGAAAATGTCAGTTGTAATTTCAGGAGATATCTGGCTAGGCTGTTTTGCCCGTAGTATTTCGAAGAATCTAGCAGCAGCTCATTGTAATGTAGAACCTTTAGATGGTATGGTCCAAAGGTGGTAGTACAACCGTGTTTGACAACCTTAAACTTCAGTTTATTTCTTATCTATAGACCCATCAAGTTTTCAAATAATCAGACTACTACATCGTATATATGCCATACAACTAAAAGTATATTTAGCTAATATATCCTATGTTGTTCAAGTTATTATATTCAAATCCAAACCAAATTACAAAATGATCGAACAACTATATCATATAGCTGTCATAGTTCGACACCTTCGAGAAGAGTATGAAATCTTCGGTGTGCCAAGATTAGTAACCCTTATATTTTTTAAATAGAAGTTTTTTCAATTATCGAGCTATCACTTTAGGTAATTCGGAAAAGTTAAAACAAATTCCGGTGCCAACTGCCCATTTGCCCAGCTCATTTACGACATTAAGCCCCTCATTTGCACTGCCTCATTTTGTGAATATATAAACATAACTACAACAAGAATAATATATATCACCTAAAATATATAAATTCTGAAAAGTTTATGTTTATATTCCAATAGTTTCGGGGCCTCGGTGGACCAGTGGATAGCGCACTGTCCCGCCAAACAAGAAGTGCGAGTTCGAGTCCCGCTAATGTCGATAGGCATGACCCTCCTAGGATTAGGATTATAAAAATCTCCACCCAAGTAAAAAAGTTCTTCAGGGAAGGAATAAAGGAAAAAATTGCTTCAGGCTTTGACCCGATAGAGTTATTATGACCATATAATATATATAATGGGTCTCCGAGAGAGCATGAAGCGAATCTTTCCTCACACGTAAGCTTGATGATGAATATGTACTACCGGCGTTTCTGCACCTTAAAACCAAATTCCAATTTTCCAATCCATTTCATATTTATCATATCATCAACTCTACTCCCAAATTCAATAAAAGCATCATTCAATTCAAATTAATTTTTGGGGAAATATTTATCATTTGCTCCATTGTAATACCAATAGGATTTGAAATATACCCGCGTAAAAAAACTTCAGTTAAAGAAGCAGAAATAGGGGCAATATAGTGCTTCAAGCTGTAACCCGATGGGGTTTCTATGGCCTTATAATAATAATACCTATTGACATTTGTGGTCATCTAATTTCGCCTCAAGACAAGGAAGGAGATGCACCATACTAAAGGATTGTCTTGCAATTTCAGAAATCGGCTTAGAGAATCTATGGTATCACAAGATTTCCTTTTAAAACTGCCTGAAATTTCTACTAGTTTTCTGAATCGAAATGAATCCTAAACTAATCTTCAAAATTTCATAAACGTGCTTAGATAATTAGATTTTGTCTTGTTGATATTTGACTTGATTATCTTAGCATTTTAGCAATTCGGAGGCAATTCATGTCATTTTATTAGACGTATTATGTGGAGGAGATGATAAAGCATTAACAACTCTTAAAACAAAGCTGGAATGAACACGTTCGAAGGGAGTGAATACATGGGGACAAAATCCAAACCTGATAATAGCGCCCCATCTACAAAGGGCTTTAAGTATATATCTAACATCAGAGGCCCTTTGGGGGAAGGGATTGTACCAGGGGATACCCTGTAGTCTAGATCTGAGTATGACAGAGTGTTTGGGGTTCGCCTACATTGCGATCCGACTGCAGTTTCTTTCATTTCTCATCTCGCTCATCATCTGGTTTGCATGAAAATTAAATCTTATCAACGGTCTCCAGAGTCGTTAACGCCAGCTAATGCCGTAGTAAAAGGAAAATAACAAATCAAATCAAAAAAGAGGTGGCGGCGTCAACTGGTGGAGCTTCTCAATGTGACGATGAAGGTTAAACTGGCGCGGCGACATTCAACTGGACTGCTAATTGGCGTGCGCGCGCAACAGGGCTGCGGGCGACGGGGAGGCAGCATCCAGTACGACCACCACCTACGACTGGCTGTCTGGCCGTAGTTAATAAACAGTTAGAGTAACGCACGGAGCCAGTTACCGGTTGACTGCGGACGCGACATGGCACCTCGACATATATTGAAATTGAGTGCGGAGGAGCAGCGCTCCTTTATCGACTCCTTTGATATGATGATCTGTGATTGTGACGGCGTCGTCTGGCTGCTGGTCGGCTGGATAGCTGGCACCGGAGAGGCAATTAATGCGCTCAAGGCGGCCGGTAAATCTCTTAAGTTTGTCTCGAACAACAGTTTCCGCACCGATGATCAGTACATGGAGAAATTCAAGCATATTGGTGCCCGGAATGTGGAGCACGATGACATCGTACATCCGGTTAAAAGTATTGCACACTATTTACACAAACATCACCCGGGGCAACGGGTCTACTCGCTCATGTCCCTGGAAGCCAACGAAACGTTGCGTAAGCACAATATCGACTACGAATCGCTGGTGAGTGGGAGTTATTTATATCCATCATTTTTATGGCTGTCTGTAAACATGGAAACCCTATAACTACAGCAAATCAAGGAGCATCTGACATCATCCACTTTGGTCGACTATCTTCAAATTGAGCAACCTGTTGGCGCCGTGCTCTTCGATATACATCTGGACATGTCCTACGTGGAACTGGCCAAAGCCATACGCCATCTGCAGCAGAACGAGAAATGCAAATTGATAGCCGGTGGCAGTGACATCATAATGCCACTGGCTGAAAACCTTAATGTGGCGGGATTCTATGATTTCTTGCAGCATGTGCAACGCTACACGGATCGGGAACCCATCCTGCTGGGCAAGCCCTCACCCATACTGGGTGATATGTTGAAGGAGAAGTTCGAGATCTCAACGCCCAAACGTTGCATATTCGTGGGTGACATGTTGGTGCAGGATGTGCAGTTTGGCAAATCCTGCGGCTTTCAGTCACTCCTCGTGCTCTCCGGCAGCCTAACCAAGGAGGATATGTATGCAGCACCACCGGAAGCACAGCCGGACTACTATGCCGACAGCTTAGCCGATTTTATAGAACTACTTAAGAATGTGCAGTAACTGATACTACTTTATTTCATATATGTGTTCATTCCTGTTGATGTTTGATGTTGTCATTCTTGTTGTTGTACAGTCGTTGAATTAAAAAATAAAAAAAAATCCAGGGTATTTTTAGATTTCCAAGTCCTCGGGGTGATACAGTTCCGTAAGCAAACGATAGACATAAGAGGGTGCATGACCGCCGCTGTTAGGGGAATATTGGAAAAGCAAAGATTAGCAAGGAACTAAAATGTTCGGATGTGCCGAAGAGAGCGAGGCTATAAAACCTAAAGATTTTCTCTATATATGCATTCTAATTCGAGCATTAAGTCTGACCGATTTTATAGCAACGCTTTGCTTGGGCTTGGGCGACCTACGTATTGGATATGAAGAGTGTTATCAGTTCTGGCGGCACATAGTCGAAAATGGGACTGTAGACCTTGGCATCGCGGGCAGGCAGGGAATCGTAGGCAATCACATCCTCGGCACAGCCCACCATATTAAAGGCATCCTGTTCGCACAAGTGCAAGGGCGACAATTTGTACATGGGAGCGAGCACAATGACGGGCACTGAGTAGTGTTTGGCAGCCAGCGCAACCGTGTAGGCGCCACAAGCGGCCCGCAGTCCGCCATTAGCCAGGACACTGTGTGTGCCAATAATGACCTTGTTGACGCGCGACATCATGGCGAATATAGCTGCATCCGGTATTACAATAATCTCCACATTCTTCTCGTTGGCCAAAGTCGTAGCCAGATTATGACCCTGCGTGAAAGGAAAGTCATTAGTTAAGAAATATGTTTATGAATCATGCACGGAGCAGCTCAAAACTGGTAAGAAGGATCTAGTAGAATAAAAACCGAATATATTGTTTATCGGGTGAAGGGGCGTGGCGTCCAAAATTAAAAATAAACTTGATCTGCGTATGATCTATACGGAAGTTTGAACGCTCTAGCTCTTGAGTTCAGCGCAGACAGACGGTTAGGACTAAGTCGACTCGACTATTGAAGCTGCTCAAAAATATATATACTTTATAGGGTATGGCGCGCCACCTGCTGCCTGTTACATACATTTGCACATACTTATTATACCCGTCAGACCAATTTTCAATTGGGATCAGTGTATAAATATGCCCACTTGTTGCATTGAAATAAGCGAGATAGTCATAGTTAGTTGGTCTTCGGGGTATATGTATAGCTCTGAGTTAACCAGTTATACTTACTCTACAAGCGGGCGCACACTCCGCCACAATGATGGTAAGAAATTGTCGCTTCTTGATGGCTCGTTTCAGAAAATTCTCCACACTACGCGAGTGGCCCAGTGTCAGTATAATCTCCGAGGAGTGTATGTGCTCCTCAGCTTGTACGCTTATATTCTCCGAGCTGGTCTCCAGCTCAGTTTCGACTTCTTGTAAATGATCCAGCAGTGCTTCTCGCAGTCCCTGCTGCGGTATGGAGTAGTCCACGCTGACGCTGTTCTCACTGGTCTGGGTGACCAGCTTGTGCAGCGACAGCGATGCCTGTGAATCGTCGGCGAAGTGCTGCACCTTGGCCTGCAGCAGATCGAACTCCTCCCGGGTCAGTTTCAGTATGCGTCGTGCTATATTGGAGGTAACCGTCTCTTGGGGCAGCGCCGCCTGCAGAATCCGGGACTGAGCACGTACGATTTGCATGAGTGCGCTGTAAAACACAACCGATTAAACCAAGTGCCCGCATATAGAGGATTATCCGATGTACTTACTCAGCACTCTTCCAGTTGTCCTTCATAATAATATACTTAAAGATGTCCAGCGTTTTGTTGGTAATGCTGTAGGAACCTTCCACCATGCTGTGTGGAGTCATTTCAACGTTAGTAAACATATTGCACAATAGAATTGGGAACACTTACCCCATTTTGATGGCGTGTATAAGCTGTGTTACCTCTTTTAGTGGTTGTTCGCGCATTTTGGCAATACGTGTTATAATTTTACAAAATAAATTACGAGGTAAAGTGTGAGTTTAACTTAATTCACGGGCAACGTTGCTACAACAATAACAATGTGCTATCGATAACATAATTAAAGACCGCAAAAAGTACTCATACTCGATGCAAGTAAACAAATGCAGCATGGTATCGATAAAGTTCTAAAAATGGCTAAATTGAGTTTAAATTTTTATAGCTAAATGTGCTTAAATTTTTATATTTAAAATAATAAAATGCAGTTTTTATAATAAAAAATTAGAATATTTTTAATAATTTTTTATGCGGTTAGTATATATTAAAAATAGCTGAATGTGTTGAATCTTAAGTATTTGAAAATAGCTAAATGATAGCCGATCAGCAGCAAAAAAACGGCTAGTATGTGTAAAATTTGTTAGTTTCATATGCTTATTAAAAACTAGACTAAATAATATATAATGCCAATAAAAATTAGACTTTATAATAAAAATATTGAAACATTTTGGTGTTCTTTATATGCTTGAAATTTTGTTAACAATTAGCTGATCAGATGTAAAAAAAGATTTGTATGCTTAATATATGTTATTGTTTCATATGCGAATTAAAAAGTAAATTTAATTCAATGTAATTTGATTAATAAATTTCTTATAAATTATAGTTTGCTGAAACGTTGACACTTGAAACTTTGATTTTGTGATATTTTCAAAATTAAATTAGTTTCAACCGAATGTGGCAACGCCAGCACTTATACATTTGAATATAATTACTTTTCACATTGTATATTTTAAAAACAAATCATAGTTCGAGATTCTACAGCTCTTTGATTGATTTGTTGTTTTTTGCAACCAAGAATAGGTTTATATAAAAAATAGCTAAATTGCCAACACTATGTACACACTCATTACAAAATCTGGCAATCGTTATCGTTATCGAAAGCATGACCATTAAGCAATAACAATAGAAACGCAACAACAACAATGCACGATAAAACTGGACGCAAAATGAGCTGAAAGCTTGTTTACGTGTCCGTCCCAACATCATAGCCGAAAAACTGCTGAAGAAGCAACGCGCTCCACAAGCGGTCAGCGCGCATTGGGCCCAAAGCAACTGTTTAGCACCCGAACAGGTGTTTTTTTGTTTATTTCTTTGTTATTCTCTTGATAGTTCCATTATTTTGCTTGATAAACACATTCTGCCGGCTCGGAGGCCTGACCAAGATGAATATACACGGTAAGTGGATATGGTATCTGGCGCACCCTGTAGACCTATAGAATACTAAACCCATCTGTATTTGAACAGTCAACGCGAATACGCTGAAGTACGTAAGTCTCCTGACATTGACCCTGCAGAATGCGATCTTGGGACTCAGCATGCGATATGCCCGCACACGACCCGGCGACATCTTTCTCAGTTCCACAGGTGAGACACGGGACGGGGGTTAAGCCAACGTTGACAGATGCGTTGTTGGCACACACACACACACACACACACACATACATATACATATCTATATATACCTAAAAGCAAACACTCAGTCCGTCCCAAGGTATGCAGATCTTCAGTTAATTATAATGAGGCCAGCGAGCAGCAGAAATGCGCAACAAATAGTTAAAAAAAACTGATAAGCAAACTATACAATTAACTTCCTGTTCGTCGGACCCGGGGGAGCCGGGGTCTGTTAATCAGCGGAAAAAGTGCTGATATGATTGGCTTGTTCTGCTTGCTGTTCCGCCGCACTGAACACTCCAATAACCATAAGAGCTGATTTGGAAGCGGCGCCAGCGCTACGTTGATAATTCCTGAATTAATATAATTAGTTTGACTAAAAGATATAGTTTAGGGGCCTCGGTGGACCAATAGATAGAGCGTTGTCTCGCGTGACCCTCCTATGGAACCAGAAACTAGGTTGAAGCGTAGCATCAGTGCAGGAAGCAGAAATAAAGGCAAACAGTGCTGCCGGCTTTGACCCGATTAGCTATAGTCTCTTTCGAAGATTTACTTTGTCCTGAAATTTACAATGAATGGTAGATTCCCAAAAGATAAACCCAGAATAATCAGTAGAAAAAAGATACAATCTGTCTGTCCTTCTGTCTACCTGAAGTTTCGTCATTTTAAAATGGCCTTCAATATATGCTGAAAGTTCTCTCATATCTATCTATACACAAAAAGTTTCATTGGCTTCGTAAGAAAAATAGCTTCAGTCTAGCATGAAATATTCTAACGAATGCTCATAATAACGTCTTTAAAATTAATAGATCCACTTGAGATTAAGTAGACTGAACCTGATATTTCTTTCATTTAAGGTGCCCAATTACTCTAAGGTAGACACTAGTGAGGATTGCTAATATAAAAAGTATGATCTTAGATCTGAGTTCTATAACAAATTGCGTTGAAAAAATTTGATATAACCCAAAAAAGAAAGTAAATCTTTCGGTTAATGACAATGACATTCTATCCAGAAGGAATATGAAAAATTAGAATAAGATCGCACCGACTTTGGAAAATATGTTTCGAAAAAACACGGTTAAAGATTGAAGTAGAGATAAAACCTATATATGAAGCACTACACTATACAAATTTGATATGGCATTTAAAGCGGAAATTTTGTGATTAAATCGAAAAATCTTTAAATCATCCATAAGGTTTAATTGCGAGAGCTTGACTACGAGACACCCAGATTATATTATATTCCCGAATATATTCAAAAGTCTAAAAGTGTATTCTTCCCAAGAATATGGTTCGATTTATTTGAAATTAGGTAGATCGCTAGGTAAAGAAATTTTTTATCATACAAAATTTTCAGGTTAAAAGGAAACTTGATATAACAATCTGTTCTTTATTAACGACTAAGAAATCTGAGAAAACTATATGCATTTTACAAAACATTGATTTATTGTATTCTATATGAGCTGAGGGCTTCCAATTACTAGAGACTACTCCGACTAGGTGCTAATGTAGTACTAAAGATAATGTAAAAATGTCATTTATTAACGTTTCCTCGTTTATTGTTGTCTCTTTTCAGCGGTTCTAATGGCCGAGTTTGTCAAGCTAATCACCTGTCTGGTGCTGGTGTTCAATGAGGAGGGCAAGGATGCGCAAAAGTTCGTCAGATCTCTGCACAGAACCATAATTGCCAATCCGGTGGACACGCTTAAGGTCTGTGTGCCGTCCCTGGTTTACATAGTACAGAACAATTTGCTGTATGTATCGGCATCGCATTTGGATGCAGCCACTTACCAGGTGACCTACCAGCTGAAGATCCTGACCACCGCCATGTTTGCAGTTGTCATCCTGCGTCGCAAACTGCTTAACACACAGTGGGGCGCCTTGGTGCTCCTGGTTCTGGGCATTATCCTGGTGCAGTTGGCCCAAACCGATGGACCTAGTGGTGGTAGCGGTGGCAGTGCTGCAACTGCGGCAACCACATTATCAACAGCGGCAGAGGGTCCGGTGCAGAATCGCATGCTCGGCTTGTGGGCCGCGTTGGGCGCCTGTTTTCTGTCCGGTTTTGCGGGTATCTACTTCGAGAAGATACTCAAGGGCGCAGAAATCTCGGTGTGGATGCGGAATGTGCAGCTCAGTCTGTTGAGCATACCCTTCGGACTGCTGACCTGCTTCGTGAACGATGCCAGTCGTATCTACAACCGTGGATTTTTCCATGGCTACGATATATTCGTTTGGTATCTGGTGCTGCTGCAGGCCGGCGGTGGTCTCATTGTGGCCGTGGTGGTCAAATATGCGGATAATATACTTAAGGGATTCGCCACATCGCTGGCCATCATCATCTCGTGCATTGCCTCCATTTACATCTTCAACTTCAATCTGACGCTACAATTTAGTGCCGGGGCCTTGCTGGTGATTGCATCGATATTCCTTTACGGTTATGATCCGGCCAAGTCAGCTGTAAAGCCTGTGCCGTCACACCCAACTCCCAGTGATGAAGAGAAGTTACTGCCACGTGTCTAAGGAAAGCCCAAACACTATTCCTCGGCAAGAACCGCTTGCCAACAGTATTTCCTTGTCGTTTGCGTTTTCATATTTTACTTGTGATGATCCTCTGTGTACTTCAACTTGATATTCATATTGCCTCCAGGAGCAGGCACTCGGCATTCCTTTGGATGCAATTACCATTAAGTTACATTCATCGAATCGCAATTGGCCCGGGTGCGCATTATGTATTTATAGTTCATATCGCCCGCGCCGATTCCCAACAACAAATTTATGTACATCATTTCGATAAAAACAAAATCCAGAATAAATTGATAAGACCAAGAAAAATTGGTATAGTTTTATTAAAGATATGTAGAGGTGCGTCCCAAATAGGTATATTTTATGGGCAGACGAGTTGATGACCAACCGGATGCAGGTAATGTAAATGAGTGCTCCGCAATTAATTTCGATAAGGAATCAGTGTCTTAACGTACATGCATAATGAACAAGATAGAGTGCTGCTGACGACAGTGCTCGACTGCGGGATATCCTGATCCCAGTCAACAAATACCATTGCAAATGGAGTTCCAGAATGCGTGTGTTGAAAATCTAGTTTTAAATCAAAAAGTTATACCTTTTTTTACTTGGGGGAAGGGTTCGCATCATCTTAGCGAACCCGAATGCCAAATTTCCTTTCTCTTGCTATAATCAAGTAGGGGGCCTCGGTGGTCCAGTGGATAGCGCACTGTCCCGCCAAACAAGAGGTGCGAGGTTCGAGTCCCGCTCATGCCT
>JBANCY010000111.1:0-71983 GCA_037040045.1 Phorticella flavipennis | reverse complement strand
CCACCCACATAAAAATGTTCTTCAGTGAAGGAAGCAGAAATAGAGGAAAATAGAGCTTCAGGTTTTGACCCGAAAGGCTATAGAATAATAATAACAGAAGACCAGCTTCTGCCAAAGAAGTTTCAAAATCTTCTTATAGATCTCTATGTATTTCATAACATTATAGTCCTAACATACTCATTAAAAACTCGACATGACAACGACATTTCTTCTTCTTTTGGTGCGCCCAATGATTTCATAGACTTTCGGACACTTTTATCTATGATTTAATGGTCAACGCATAATAAAGCCGATTACAACTTTATTAACCATCTTTGTTTGCCCCCGTACTGCCTGCCCCCCGGCCCAGTACACTGAGATGCACTCAGTGGCTTTTAACGAGCTGCTCCACAACAATGTTTTCGAGATTTTCATTACCACCGAAAATTTTTATTGTAGTTTTCTTTTGTAGATACTTTTTTATCTACGGCTCATGACTGAAGAGATACAGCTTGTGCGTAGGATCCGGAGCATATGGCGGAAATGTGATGCAATTGCCAGCTGTTGGCCAAAAGGAATACCAACAATAAGAGTAAATAAATGTTGTCCATAAGTATAATTAAAAACCCATTTATAATCATTTTGTCGAATCCGAGAGTCAAGAGCCAATCAAGCACCTAACCCGCAGACCCAAAGACCCACAGACCCACCCAGGCAATCACCTCCGCCTCCTGAGGCGGTCCAGTTCCCGAGCTGACAATTTCCGTTTGTGGGCGGTGGCCGAAAAAAAAAACCGGAGCCATAAATACGCACATAAAGCAAAGCCCCACTGCCCCACTGGCCCGCTGCTCCGACTGCTCCGACTGCTGCACTGCAGCACACTCGGCACACACTCGCTCTATGCTCGTATGCGGGAGCAGCAGTCCGGGATTGGGTTGGGTTTGGGGCTGGGGCTGGGGCTGGGGCTGGGCGCAGCGCCATTGCCATTGAGTTTGAATTATGTCAGCGCAGTAATAAATTGCTCAGGGCATTAAATTAAAATATATATACTCTATATATATATGTCCATGTCCATATACATATGTATGACTACGTCTAGAATATGAACGCAAGCGGCACAGGCGCTGGCGGAGCGCAGGGAGCCGTTGGGAGTCCATGGACACCCAATAGGATTTGTGGCGAGAATTTACAACAAAATGCCGGGCAAGTATCGTGTGTGCCTGCATATCGGCTATGGAAATAAAATAGGATTTCAAGGTATTCCACGGAACCTTGAAAACTCCTTCCTTCAACCGCTCTGCGTCCTCTCCTTTCTCCTTTCCTGCGTTTTCTTCATCTTCTTCAAAAATAAACCAGGTGCGACGCAGGCAACATTTTTAATAAGTTCCAAAGGTTGACATTAAAATTGCATTATAAACTCTTCATAGAATTTTTTTGGTATACTATATATAAATATATATATATATATATATATATATATATTATTTACGTCCATATGTTGTGCAGAAAGTGCTCAATAGCAGTTACTTTTCTAGGTCTAACTTGTTTTAGGAAAGGTTTTAAGGTAATTTAGAAAATGGCTTATTTTAGACCTTTTAAGGTCAGTTCCGATTTTATATGGCTTGTAAACTTATTACCATCAACAAATCATTAGCAACGACTATATTACCATCTTTCTTCTATACTTTCAGGTACTATTCATAGAGCTCACGAGTGATAGCTTTGCGACGGAAGTACAAATCATAGATATAGCGCGACATCTAATGATAAATTTTTAAGACGGGCCACAATGATTCCGATATGCGTTTAACCTCATGGGGCTCCGTTTTGGCTATAAATTAGAGAAAGAAAGTAATTATCAAGAAACCATAAGTTAGGACTATATCCTGTCACTTTAATGTTCCAAAGATTATATACCAAAAATTACTAGGTTATATCTACATTGTGTATCCTATTATCTAATTACGTGACTTATGGGGCCTCGGTGGACCAGTGAAAAAGAGCACTATCCCCCCAAACAAAAGATCCGAGTTCAAGACCCGCTTATGTCGATAGGCAGGACATGTTGTGGCGTAGGATATAATAATAATAATATCATAACCACCCTTTCGGGTCAAAACCTAAAGCCCTCGGTTCGGCCAAAACCCTGGGGCCTCGGTGGTTCAGTGGAAAGCGCACAGTCCCGTCAAACAAGAGGTGCGAGTTCGAGTCCCGCTCATGCCTTTAGGCATGACCCTCCTAGAAAAAAACTAGATTGTGGCGTCGGATTTGCAATCCGTGAATCCGTGGATACGTGAAAAAAAGAAATAAGATCTTCAGTGAAGGAAGCAGAAATAAAGGAAAAATAATAATAATAATATAATAATATTAATACAAGAATAATAATCTAATAATATTAATATAATAATACTAAGATCATAATAATCTTTCACATTTTTTAGAACTTTAACACAATTCAATTTGGACTCAAGCCTGTTCTTCAATTCTACGCATTTTCCCGCCAAACAAGAAGCTATGGGTTCGAGCCCCACTCATGTCGAAGGCATGACCCCCCTAGGAGAAACTAGCTTGTGGCATAGAAATTGAGAGGGAAGCAGAAAGAAGAGCAGGGTTGTGACATGATAGGAATTTTATGGTCATATAATATAATAGTAATAATAATAATATAATAATTCAAAATATCATTTCATTCATTTGATCATATCATTTCATATAATTTCAGTCATTTAAAATAATTTCCGGTAGTGTGAAATGTAGGGTTTAAGGATTCCAACGGGTGGGTATTTTGAAGGTCGTTGTTCCTATAATCCGTAGTATTTTTAGCCTGTTGTGCATGATGGCATTTTAATGGTAAGGATGACATGGAATGGTTAGACGATTGTCTTATGTCCTTCCTTTGGCTAGCAAATAATGGTAACTCCGGTTCAGCGTAAAGATCAAATGGAATTGTTGGCATTTGGAAGGTTTCATCTGCCAAAGACTTTTAGACAGTTTCCTTTTCGTAGTGTGCCATAAACCGACTTAAGAACTTAAAAAAAAAATTAAAAACAAATCATCGTAGACAACAATAAAACTGGCTATATCTTCTGATAGTTATCATGTCTATAGCATGACCCTTCTAGGACTTAACTTAATTATTGGTATAGAAACATTTTGTCCACGCGGGGCCAGCAAAGTCTTATAGAATATTTTCCCTAACTAACCTAAATTCCTGCCGTACTTTAGCAATCACTTGGAGAGCTGATAAATTAAAATTAAAATAAATTAAAATTATACAAAAAGTCTTATATGTGGATTGCTTGAGGAGATTCAGCCGGAGCAACCGCGACAGCCGCAGTGCACGCACTCGACAATGCGGCCCTCCTCGAGCTTGGCCTTGGGCACGCGGCAAATGCAATTGGTGCCAAAGTTGGTGTCCCGCGTCTGTATACAACGCAGGCAGCAGAGATTCTCGTATCCGGATTTCTTCCATTTGGCTATCAAATTGCCATCGGCAATCTTCTCTTTGAGGCAATAGTCGTAGAGCTCACGACTGATGGCCTTGCGGCGGAAGTACAAATCGTAGATGTAGCGCGTCTTCTGGTGATGAATCTTGAAGACGGGCCACAAGGACTCCGATATGCGTTTACCCTCATGCGGCTCTGTTTCGGCTGTAATTTAAGGAAAAACAATTGAAAGATGCACAAAACGTTTAAATCTTTGCAAGTAACCTTCACGCATTTTCTGTTCCAGCTCATCCAGCGTGGGTTCTATGAGATCCCAGCCCTCGGGTGGCGGCTTGCGACTGCGACGCACTTTTGGCATTGTTTTTTATGGTATATTTTATATAGATTTATGATATTATATTAAGAAATTCAAAAACAAATCGCAAAATTAGCGCAAATCAAAGGAAAACAGCTGTTTTTGCAGTGTTGTAAAAGGCGGAGCATACGCAGCGCTGCTGTGACTTTTGGGCCGATCGATTAAGCTCGTGTGCGCTTGTCTATCGATAACTGTTGTAGTTTACTTTCCACTTCAGTGTATATGTAATCGTTGCTCGAGCGAGTTGATTGTTTTTGTTTTATTTTTTTTTATGCCCCCAACACGCGTGTCATTTGCCATTGTATTGTTAACTACGTTGCGTTAATGTCAGTTAAACGCGTGTTTTGGTAATTGAAGTGTTGTGAAAACATTTGGAAAAGCAGCGAGAGGAAAGCGAAACGGGTAAAAGTAAGCAAAAGAAAAGCCCAATAAGACACACAGACGCAGCCCAAAAAGAGATAGCGCTATGCGTGTGTGTGTGTCGTGTGTGTGTGTGCGTTGTGTGTGTGCAGCAGCTGCAGCCCACGCTGACTGCGCTGCCGCCACGCAGGTTCAGTTCGATTGTTGACAGTGTGTCTTGTGGGGCGCAGGAGGGGCCAGTTATACCCCCCCCCCCCCAGTAATTGTTTAAGGCGAAGTTTGTAATTTACATGTGTGTGTGTGTGTGTGTATCTGTGTGTTTGGTTTGTATTTGTTTGATTGCGCGTCGATTTCATTCATAAGTCTGCTTTCTTTACGCAAAGCCTAAACAATAACAACAACGACAACAACAAACAACCAATTGGCCTTCGCATAGCATGCGCTGTCTCGCTCGCCCACATAATAGCTGCCCCCGGCCCCCAACCCCCTACCCCCTACCCCGTGCATTACCATTCATTTTACCGATTAGCGCGTTTTTGCTTTGATTGTCATTCGCATTGGTTGTGCATGGTACGTGAAATAACAGGAATTTCAATTCACACACACACACATACGCTGCAAGTGAGCGAGAGGGAGAGAGGCAGAGATCACCACCCCCCATTTGCTGGCCCATTAAACGCCCCCTAGACGGGGGTGTCTGCCTGCAGCGTTGCCAGACTGCCCACGTCCCGCGCTGTCTGCCTCCTCTACTATCAGTACAACTGTATGTGTGTGTGTGTGTGTGTATCTGTGTGTCTGCCTCACTGTGTGTGTGTGCGTGTGTGTGTAATGAGCGCAACAAATCAGCATTGTTTTGTTTTTATTTTCACACATTCCTCATTTTTGCCATTTTCCGCCTTATGCACACACACACACACACATCAGACCGCCCCACACCCACACACCCACCCAGTACCCCCCAAACCCACCACACACACACCCCAGACCCCCCCACACACTACCCAGTACCCCCAGGCCCCCATATACATCCCAGACCCTCCTCACACACCCACCCAGTACCCCAGGTCCCACATACCACCCAGTACCCCCAAAACCTCCACACACCCACACCCACTCACCCAGTACCCCCCAGACCACTCCCCAAACCAACCCATCCGCCCACACATCACATCTGTAATTCTCAAATTGTAAAAAATTCTCTATTAGACCCGCAACAGCAGGCAATTTCTCCTGCATCACAGCACATTCCATAGACCAACCCAATCCCCACCAGCCACCGGTTACCAGTCACCAGTTGCCGGTCGCCTGTCAATTGGCCATATCTACTCATTTATCTACCCATCCAAGCCCTACTCCCTCACCCCTTTCAATATCCCTATATATATATTGCAATTTTAAGCCCCGCAAATCGTCTGTACTTAGGTTCAGATATCGATAAGATAGCCAAACTAATTAACAAAAGTTTTGTTTTAAGTTTTACTTGTTTTTCCAACAAACTGTACAAATACTTTACTATATATAATATACAATATAGAGAAAATTTTACACAGTCAACCAAATTAAGCTCTATTTAACATATTTTCCAGCTGGTTTTACTTTGAAACGATATTTTAGACGCAGTAAAACTGTTCTAACATCTTTAAGTTATCGTTTAACATTTTTATTTAAAAATAGAAATAATAATAATAATAATCCAACTGAAATTTGGTTTCTAGATCACAGTATACCTAGTCCAACTATATAAAAAACCCACAAATTTCTAATGTCAACAAAAAACACTACTCAAAGCTTGAACACGTTGAGAATTACAAGTGCTGTAGACTCTAGACTCTGGTGCAAAAAGGTCAGTTAAATTGAGCTGTTTCATAATTTACCTAGAGAAGTATATAAATAAAGCTTAGGCAAAATATATTTAACTATACGAAAAGACTATTGTCATATGGCCTGAAACACTTTTTGCCTTATTTCTCCTTCCTTCACTTAAGATTCCTTTTATGTAGGTGTATTTCAAACCCTATCCCATAACCTACTTTCACCTAGAAGGATTATGCCTTCGAAATGTGTGGGGCTTGAACCCACAGCCTCTTGTGTGACGAGATAGGTCATGCTCTCGATGTATGTGGCCCCACTACTCCAACAACGCCCCTGAATAACATGATAATATTCGAGTTATCTAAGTACTGTATATCCTCCTTGTTTATAGATCGATGTGAAATTGAAAAACATAGGAAGTCTGGCCAGATCCAACCTTTAGTTGTATGGTAACTCTATGATCTAGTGGTCCAATCCGGCCGTTTCAATCCGTACCAAGTTTCTTAGCTATAGCCTAAAAACTAAGAGACTAGTTTGCATATGATCAGACAGAAGGACACGATGTCGAACCAACAGACAGACAAATATGGCCCAATATATAATATATCCTTTTTCCTTCACACAATATTGGAGGTTAATATTAGAGATCTACGATGACCTTCCTAAGCGCCATAATCTTCAGCCTAAAGTGAATTTACTATATATGTTCTTTGCAAAGCCCGAAATCCTTAAGCCAAGACCACAAAGTCGATAATCTCGCTCGGTTTATTCTAAACCCCTTCCAGTCTTTTTTGGTCGCTTTGGCGCTTCGGATTACAAATTAACCAAGTATACTTAACCCTAATGAGTTACACATAAAGTAGTAGTAGTAGAGTTATAGCACAAAAGGAACTTTATGGAGGCTACCATTATTTAGTATCAATAATATACAAATATACATATGATATATAGGCGCAATTCATTTCCTATATTTAGAACTTACAACAAAATTTGGAACCTAATCTATTGACTTTTTTATACCCTAATTCCATTGAAACTTCTAAAGTAGGGTATGCTAGTATTATGCAAATGTAACAGACATCAAGTGTAATATACGATCCCATAAATTATATAAGCCCATACAACATTTTTTAAAGTAATCACATAAATAACCATAGTTATTCCACGAATTTCTTTGCAAAACTAGATCAAACTTTATGCTTACGCCTAACTCCAGGGTATTGCGTAGTCGAGGCACACAGAACTACTGTTCTCTAGCTTGTTTGCTTATGCTGTGCGTCACAAGTCTAACAAGCTTAGAGAATGAGTGTTTTTGGGGGTGGTGTTTTGGGGGGGATTGTATGACTCCTTAGGATCTGTTAGAAAAGTAAACTTTGCTTGAAAATTAATAACAAAATTGACGAAACTTTGGACTTTATGACTAATGCGTTGGCTTATTGAACTGCAGTCTGAAATCTCATTTAAATGTGGCCTATGGGTCATTAGTTCTAACCATAACTAGTTGTTTACCTTTCTATATATAGTCTGTTGTTTGGCAAAATTTACAGCAGGATTTTCAAATGATTCCCTTGACTGACTATGTTCATTCTTCCCATCAGATGGGTTAGTTTGGGGGAAAGTTTATCAGATCTATCAAGTCAATACGAAATGAAAATTGATTGAAATGACATATTTACATGACAAAGCTCAGCTCAATTATGGAATTTTGGAGCTCCAAAAAGAAGCTGCTCCACTTTATGGCACTTATACGTTAATTGCCTGATAAATTTCCTAGATTTCCAAGAAATAGTAAACAGCACATATAATATTATGATGATAATTTGGTAGTGTGCTTAAATATCAACCAGAAACACGAAATCGGGATATACCAGATAGTTTCCAAACTAAGCTAAGGCAATGGAGCTATTCCTTCTTTTTCCTTGAAATTTGCAAAATATATATAAGGCTAGCCTTATCATTGTCTCAACTGATTTTATCGGATCTAACTAAACCACAATCATTTTATCATTTTTCTTTCAGCCAGCTACGGCTTCAACATGGAGCCCACAGCTGCCGGTAATCTGCTGGAGATCATGGATCTGGCCCGCACCCTACGCCAGGAGCAGCTGTTCATACAGCACGAACAGGCGGCATTTGCCCAGCTCACGGGTGATCTGGAGACAAATGCCACAACAATAACAAAGGTCCGTCTCAATGACAGTTGATTCATTAACAACCCATTCTCATTTCCTTTCCCTTCTACCCACCCGACTTGCAGCTGGCCTATGTCTGTGCACAACAAAGACAAACCCTGCATGATCTGCTGCTGGCCAGGACGGATCACGATCCATTCGCTTGTTGTCGACGCGCCAGCGCCTATGAGAATGCGCCCTTCGTGGATGCCAAACAGGTGTTGCCCTACGAGGTGAGTGCGACTTCGCTTGTCATTCTTGGGGGGGTAATCGTGGGCGTGGCTTTATTATGTGCCAGCCTCACGTCCATATCAGTTATTTGCATGCACTTCCAGACAACAAAGAGCTGTAGCCGCGCATGTTCAGATTCAGGAAGTCTCTGAAAATAGTTCAAGTCAATTGCGACTCAGTATTTTTAACTATCAAAACCAAGTTCATGACTCGCATATCAGTTGAAAGGGAAACTCTTAAGTCGGAACGTCTGCGACAACTCTTTCCTAGTCAAAAATCGTAATCTTGAGAACTTTGCTCTTCCCACAGCATGCCCTTGCCTATGAGGATTTGTTCAATCATCTCTACAATGCACCATATTTGCTAGCCCTTTCCCTGGCTACGGCAGATCGTCTGTCGCTGCTGCCGCCTGGCCAACTGGCGCAGATTGTGAACACCATTGCCACGGGACTGTACGGGAATGCCATCAACACCAAGGATGTGGAGCTGCTGATGAAGCTGCTGCGGGAACTAATCGATATACAGTTGCTGAACAGCGATCAGCCACGTCGCCTGCTGCGCACCAATGGCAGCGCCTTCGCCCGCCTCTATCAGCGTCTGGTGGAATCCCTGTTCTCGGCGCGGATTTTCCTAACTGCTGCTCTCCATGCTCCGCTAATGGCGGTGTTGAGTGAGCATGAGATCCTGCTGGATGTGGATCCACACAAACTGCTGCAGAGCTTCACGGCACGGGAGCGACAACGGCGGTTTGGTGAGGATGAGCACAGTTCCACCTACGAGCGGAATGTGGCCCGTTTTCATGCTGAAACCCTGGGCAAACTTCATAACCATGCCAAGGCCTTTGTGCGCAGTCTCCAGCAGAGCTGGGCACTATTTCCCAGTTCGCTGCGTTGGCTCCTGCAGACGCTCAGTCAACAGTTGCGTCAGGTGCAGCGGCACAGCGATCACGAGATACGTCAGCTACTCTCGGATCTGGTGTTCACACACTTCATATGCCCGGCCATTGTCAGTGCGGATCTGTTGGGCATAATCGATGTCAACGTCAGCGAACAGATGCGCCACAATCTCAACCAGATTGTGCAAATGCTGCAGCGGCTGGCACTCAGCGACGAGGACAGCGAGCTGGCGCAGCTCATGAAGTTGTTGCTACTGGGTCAAACCGGCCAGGATGTCGTGGCCATTCTGCCCCAGCAGAGTGATTTTGAACGCGCTCAGCTGGCCATCAATCAGCGCGAGTTGCATCAGTTTGTGGACTTCTTTCGCCTGCTGGCTGCACGCTCCGAGTACGATGTATCCGTCGAGGAAAGGCAGAGACTACAGCGCATACTTTCCCGCATACCCAAGCAGGATGCGCCACCTGTGGCATCCTCCACGTCGACTCCCGAAAAGACTTTGCCGCCAAAAACCAATGATAAACGCGCCAATAAAGGTCTGATGCGGCTGGGCAAGGTGACCAAGACAAAGCTCGTCAAGGGGATTAATTTCAGCAGTAATAGTAACAACACCACTAACTCCACCACCACCACCAACAACAACAACAGCAACGCCAGCAGCAGTCAAGCGCCAGAGCTGGGTAACGGCGCCACATCAACAGCCTCAAATGGACAGTCCGGCCTAGTAAATGGTGATACGGAGCAGTGCTCCTCCTCCCACAGTGGCAGCAACACCAGCCTCAGCTCTTGTGGTGGTGGTGGCGGCGGTGGTGTGGGTATTTCTGCCACTCCCGCAGCTAATCTCAGTGAAGCGGATGCACCCGAGGGCGACGAGCCGGTGCTGATGTTTAGCATTTATAATGCCTCGGCCAAAAGCAAGCTGAAGCCACTCACCGAAGAAGATCTGCTTAAGATGAACTGCATTGGGCAGGAGATAACGCCGGTGGCAGTAGTCACAGCTGCCGCATCGTCCAATGCAGATGATGTCAGCAGCTTGGAGGCAATGAGGCGACCCCAGGATGATGCATCCATTGGCAACTCCGACAATCTGGAGGCTATCAGTGAGGCGGCGCATTCGGGCAATAATTCGGTAGCCAGCTCATTGGACCTGGAAGAACAGCAGGATCATGATGGGCACGATGCCGAAAACGACGACAATTTGTCCGACATGGTATCTGCCAATGTGTCCGGCCGCGGCACGCCCAACATTAGCGGACGTGACACACCCTCATCACAGGTAACCGATGGCGACGGCGCTGCTGGAGATCTGGTTCATCATGCAGCCAGACCCACGCCGCAAATGCAGAAGATGCTGCTGTCCAAGGCGCGCTCCGACATCGATGACAAATTCTGCAAATTCGAGCTGAAAAAATTTGAGGGTGATGAGAATGTCAGCATTATTTCTGACACTTGGTCGACCGATGTGCTGGCCAGTGATTCGGAGAATACCTTGGATGCCAGCAACGAGCAGCAGCGCGAAAGAGACAGAGAACGGAACTTCTCCACGCCGCTGATACCCTCCGCCGTGGTGCTGCCCGGTGACAATAACAACTTTGTTGTCGACGCTTTGGCACGTGCCGCTGCACCCACATTGGATGCCTCTGATCAACGTTCCGAGTCCAACTGGAGCACCGATGTGTTGGCCAGCGATTCCGAAAAACTGGCCGAAATCGACACCGATGACAATGTAAGCATAACAGCCAAATCGGACACCGCAGCGCCACTGGCACTGGCGGCTGTGCCGGACGATGGTGAACAGACGCCGGGCAGCAGCGGAGATGGCGATGCAGATGCCAACGGCAATGGCAGCGCCAGTGAACGCAGCCAGGAGGATTCAGCATTCTTCGATGCAGTCAACTCCTACGAAGATGCACATCACTACCAAGTAGCCTCCTCCTTGGCGCGCAGCTCGGTGCGCACCAGCTACCACGGATTGGGTGGCGAGAGCGCCGACAGCAGCTTCCAGCAACAGTACAAGTGCAGTGCTGTGGAGGGCAGGAAGAGCACACCGCTCATGGGCACCGCCTGTATGCGTCGACAAACATCAGCCGAGAGCAGCATTTCGAATCAGAGTCTTAATCTGGAAGAACCCACCCCGAGGCCGTCCCTGCAACCGCATCACCATCACCACCATCATCATCACAAGAAGAAGAAGCAGCAAGTTGTACATGCGGCGGAAGCAGCTGCAGTGAATGACCAGCGCGATCTGATTGACTTCAGTGACTACAGCGAGGACAAGGAGGAGCCACCGGGACTGGTGCAGCAGCTGCTCGACAAGTTCGGCGATGAGCAACATGCACGCGGCGTCGAGCATCGCCGCATCTCCATGGAACAGCGTACGGCGGGTGTGGACGGCCGTCGCAATGGCATACTGGCCGGCGGCCATGAGCGACGCCATCAAAGCCTCAACTATGAGAACCACGAGATCATGCTGCAGTGCATGCTGCCGGCCCAGCCCAAAACGGACGATGATAAGCAACACGAGCTGCAGATGCTCTGCGCACAGACACAACAACTACAGTTGGACAACTGTGAGCCGGCGTCCAGCACAAGCAAACCCAGCAAAGCCACCGGCGCCATACCAAAGAGCATCAGTTTCGATGCCAGCGCGGACAAGGAAAAGTATCGGGAGCATCGCACCAGCCAAAGGGAGCACCGGGAACAAGGTGCGGGGATACTCAATAAACTGAAGCAGGGCATCTTTAAGAATCGACGCAGCAACAGCAGCAAATCCTCGGCAAATCAGCGCTTGGCCGCCAACAACAACAACAACAACGCCAACAATGCTAACAACAACAACAATGGCAACAGCTGTCTTAATGATCAAAGCCGCAGTGTCAGCTTTGATCCAAGCCCATCCTGCGTCAGCTTTGGCGCACGTTTCTGTCATAGCAGCGAGGACATATTGGCCAAATATCGACGCAAAGTGAGCAGCTCCAGCGATGCCACGAATTCGGATTCCACGGGCAATGGCCATGGTGTGGGTGCGGCAGCTGCAGCCACAGCGCATGGTCAAGCCATCAATGGAGGGTAAGCCAATGCAGTCCACTTTTGAGATGCTCAACCTAACTCCTTTCCCTATTTTTAGCCAATTACCCGGCGTAGTCTTCAGCAGCGTCAAACAAAAGCTACGCACCGTGCTCTCACGCACGGATCTGCACAGCGGTGACTTTCGTCCGACCACGTTGAGACAGCTGGATGCAACTCCGCTGCAAACCTATCTACAGATTCAGCTGGCCCAGTGCATCAGCCTGCAGCGCTTGCCACAAATATCCCACGTCGCGGAGGCGCTGCGTTGTCTCGCTCAGCTGGAGCGACCGCAGCATGGGCAGCTTTTGCTGGAACTGCAACACGATCTCCAGCGCCGGCAGAGCTACTTGCAGTATCTGCTTGTGCATCGCCAGCAGCTGCTGTTGCGCACCGAGCAGCTGGAACAGCTGGAGGAGCGTCTGCGCGGCGAGACACGTAGCTGTCAACGTTGCCTGCTCCAGTCCTTGATGCGATTGTATTTGGGTCGACAGCAGACCAAACTGCAGGCCTTCCAATCCGAATTCGCACTGCTCAGCGTAAGCGACGAAAGACTCGAGTTAATCGAGGAGTTTGTCGAGCGTATGCTAGAGGAGTTGCGGGAGGGTGGCCTGCAGGATGACTGGCAGCAGGAGGCGGCACGTGTGGCCATCGAGCGTTTGCTTCTGGAGCAAATATACGAGCAGGTTATGTTCCCCAACGAAGATGCGGATGTATCCAGAGATGGTGTGCTAGCGGCGCACATTAGCAAGCTGCAGCGTTTTGTGCATCCAGCGCATCCGGCACTCTGCATTGCCCAGGAGTATCTGGGCGAGGCACCCTGGACTTTTGCTCAACAGCAGCTCAGCCACATGGCGGCCTACAAGACGCCACGCGAAAAGCTGCGCTGTATTATCAAGTGAGTAATTCTTTAATATCCAATATCAAACAAATCTCTAAAAGATATCATGCCTCTCTTACAGCTGCATCTCCAGCATTATGAGCCTATTGCGCATGTCCAGCGGTCGTGTGCCCGCTGCCGATGATGTGCTCCCCGTGCTCATCTATGTGGTGATTATGGTAAGGCTTCAGCTAATCTTATCTAGCTTATTTCTAATCTGATCTAACTATCTTACAGGCCAATCCTCCTTATCTGCTCTCCACGGTGGAATACATCAGCTGCTTTTTGTCAAAGAAATTCGACGGCGAGGATGAGTTCTACTGGACCCTGTTTGGCTCCGTTGTCAAGTTCATTAAAACAATGGATTATCTGGACTAACTATTCTAATTATATCTAGCCCTAACGAAGGCATGGCTAATTGTTACATTCAATTGTTTAGTCTTAAGTATTATATTGCATCGAATCGGGCGTCTATGTTTCTACGTTTCTGTTTTTCCCTTGTGAAAATTGTTTCCCAGCCATGCCCCGCTCTACGGTTGTCATTTGAGCACGATATTGATATTTTTATTGTACGTTTAAAGTTTAAAGATAATTATACTTATACCAACATATATAATATTGTAATTGATATGCATATACACATATATATATAAATATACACCTAAATAGTTCATATGAATATTCAAATTCGATATTAACCTATGTATAAACTTGTTACCATTATTCCATTCGAATACCAATCCAAGTGGACACTAATTTTGTAACAACTGTCAACTATTTTTCGATGCTAGCATTATATAATGTATTTGTATTTGTATAGTCCGTACATACTTAGTAGGTACCTTCTATATGCATCCATTCAGACATACACCTATCTAATTACATATTAGCTATAACTAGAGTCATGCACGAGCCATGCAAATCAACTTAATATTCCTTATTGTGTAACACAAATTAAAAAGATATTCGAGAACAAATTCCATATATCTTTCATTCAAGCCCGAAAATTGCACCACGGGAATTTAAAAAGGGAATTTTGAAGAAGTTTATATCGTAAGAGCAATTGAAATTTGTGCTTATCTATAATGATTGATTTTGACAAGAATATCATTTCGAAATTTTTCAATAGCGAAATTTGGAACCTTTTATTCAGTTCAGGGAATATTAAGCAAACTAAAATAGGAAAAGTCAATTTAAAGATCCAACGTGCGACAGAACGAACTGACACCAAATTTGGTAAAAAGGTTACGAATAGAAATTACAGAAGAGAATTCTTTTCATCCCAATATGGTTCTTCCTAAATTTAATAAGTGCTTATAATTTCTACATTTCCCACAATAATGATTCGAGTTCTAGAATATATATCAAACAGACAAAAATGGCTATAACAACCCTATCGGGTCACAGCGTGAAGCACTATGTACCTTTATATTTGGCTTCCTAACTGACGATATTTTTTGCGTAGGTAGATATCAAATCCTACGCCACAATCTAGTCAGGAGGGTCACGCTAAGTACATGAGTGGGACTCGAACCCACACCTCTTATTTCTGTGCGCTATCCACAGGTCCATCGAGGCCCCCTAGAATATCTATGAATCAATGACTAATGAATGACAATGTAATAAAGCAATCGGCTTTATCGAAGAAAAATTGTGGAATCTGGCACTTGCTTGTGTCCATCCGGGGTGTTCATCCATTTGAGTCAAGAGCTCAACACAACTTCCCTTATCTTCTTAGTAAAAATTTCCTTTTTAACCTAACATTTTAAACAATATTTAGCGTAATCCAATCTCACTTATTCACAGCGAGATACAGATCTCTAAAGACATATATTGCAAATATAATGGATCCCTTTTTTTCTAGACATCAAATATATTATAGCTGCAAGAAGAATCTGTCAAGTTTTTCCTATATTGGTTTCAGTAATGACCTGTTATTTGTCAGAAATATAGACCTGGTTCTCAAATAACAAATAAGCCCCATAAAGACGTTAAAAGCCCTTAATGGTACCGTCTTCAACCTTCTGCATTTAGTTGAAGAATGTTTTAGAGAACCTTAGTAGGACTTTATTCCAGATAGAGTTCTACGTTTTGAAACATGGTTGGGTTCGGGGACCTTAAGTTTTTCAAGAACTTCATGATAAACTTCAGCCCAAATCTCCCTTTGACTTCAGTTAGGAACCCAAATCGAAATCAAACAATAGTGTGAAGAATCGCTTGTTTTTGGATATAATCTTTTCATTTTACTGTATTAGATATATATTATAATTGAGTTTCGGATCGGATGTGAGTTTTGGGCATTTGTTAGGCGTTTTGGATCAATTGAATAAGCTCATTTCCGTTTGCCATTGAAAAGTGTTTTTGGTTTTTATTCGTTTTATTAAGTTCTTTGTTAGACAATCGAAACAAATTAGAAGCTATGCCATCTATGGGCCTTTAATAATAAAAACTAGGCAAAAAAAAAAGATAATAATAAAGGAAAGCAAAAGAGTAGCTAATTTTTTTTTTTTTTTTTTTTGTTTTTGTTTTTAGCCAAAAGAGGAATTATTATGTATGTATTATATAAGCATGTGGCTTGTGGTTGGCAGCGGAAACGTTCGAAGAGCGACGCTGCGTGGGGTTCAACGGTTCCCATCCGGTACAGAAAATATATATATATCAATGTATATATAATGATCAAATCAAGAGAATCGTTTGTCAATGGGTTTTTGTTTTTGTTGCTTTTTTTGGGTTCGGTTGCGCTGAGACGTAGAGTGGAGACGTAGACTCAGCCGGAACATGGTCGGATCGTACGTAGAGTCTCCCGTCTTATGACCTCGGTGGTTTAATTAGTTTACTTGTGGGCGGTGGCAGCTTGCAGAAGCCAGCTGCATCGAATACGGGCAAAAGTTCGCGGACACGCCCCGGTATCGAGCCATCGAGCATGCTGCAGATAGAGATAGAGATAGAGGTAGTCGGGAAGATAGAGAGGGTAGATAATTGAGTTAATGGTAGAGCAATAGATAGATAATGTGGGTCTATTACCGCCGTTTATAGTCAATTTTGGCGCCTTTTAGGGAAATATTCGCCTCAGTGGGAAAGAATGTGGCATCGTAAAAGTTGAGGCCATTCTGCAGCAAGATATTATACTCATCCATCGAGGCCAATGTGATGCGGATTACCGCTGGCGGTAATTCGCGACGTTCCGGACGCTCCGACTTCTCAATGGCATCGACCACAATGCTCTTGGCGCTGTTGCCTAAAAGGAACAGGGAATTGAAGGAAAACCATTTGGATAGGTGCTGCCCGAGGGGGTTTCAGTTTGTCAACCGTGACGTAGGCAGTACTCTTAACCCCCTAAAGCCCCCCCAAAGAGTACCGCCCACGCCACTGTCTGTAGTGTATTTGCCAATTGGTTTTGTACTTTACTTCGTAAGGCCGCTCGGCGCAGTGTTTGCATCTGCGTCTGGCTCGAACTCTGGGAAGGATTGTGCAACATCAGCTGCTCACCTTCAACGCCCTTGTCCGCCGCTGCAGCGCTGCTGCTGCCACTGCCGCCGCCCAGACCAGGACTGGAATAGATATGCAGACGCACCACCTCCACCACCGAATCGAACTTATACATGGCATGCCGTATGTCCTCGACGGGCAAATCCTCCGGCACGTCCAGCACATACAACGTGAAAGTCTTACGTGGCCGACATGGTATGGCAATCTAATGCGAAAACAAAATATTTCTTTTTTTTTTTGTTTGGAAGGCACTCAGTAAAGTGTAAAGTATTAGTAGATAGCATTTCTAGATATAGAATAGATGATACGATCTGGGTGTAAGTAACAGTTTTTGGTTTCTACTATGAACAGCTGGTTGGGTTATATGGACACAAAGATGAGAGATGTCAGTTGATGCGTGTGTGTTCCGCCAATACTCACACTGCGCGAGAATGTTTGCTGCAAATACGTTTAAAATATTGTTCAGATATTTTTAAGAATCGGTTCAACAGACTATATGATGATTATGATGACGAGCTTATGATAGATCTAGCTAAGTGGACTAATCGCATGAGCACTATATGTATGTATGTAAGTGCGGTTAGTTTGAGGATCGGCCAATGGACTTACTTTGCGATAGAAACGCGCACCGGTCACTTTGTGGAAACCCTTCTTAAAGACCGCCTGATAGTCATCTGGATGTGAGAATTTAAATAGAATTCCTGTAGCCGTTTTCGTCAAGCTGAAACATCCCTTGAAACTCATTTTTTCACAAATAAGAGCAGCACGTTCCATGGATAGTTCATAGGAGGGTGTCAGTAGAAATGCGCCTGTAAGTTTTGATGGAGTTTTTTCGGGGGGTTTTAGGTATTATTAACAGTTAGTTTTGTAAGTTTCATATGTCGGCATGATAACTATAATATATTATAATATCTTAAGAAAAGCTACTATATTTTTTTGGTTTTGATTAGACTTGAGTTCGGTTTAAAGCATGCAATTATATTTTAGAAGTTCTGAAGAGCAAAAATTTGATACTTTTGGCTTACAAATTATCGATGTTTTTATCTGGAATTTTGCAGACAAAAGCACATCCATTCCCTAGGGAAATCATATAGTTTTTACCTCTATATGAATTCTCCAATCTTCCTATTTTAACTCTACAAATATTTTGTAATTCTATTGAAGCTCAATTTATACGATATCGAAAAATTAAGAGAATTAGCTCAAATATTTCCACAGTTTCTGTGAGTTCAAAATTGTGCGAGCTCTGAAAAATATTTTCATTCATCATTTGGTGTCATTCCTTAAGAAAATTTTGACTCTTTTGTAAAAAACTTTTCTTAACCGCTCAAAATATTTACCAGATTTATTTCAAATCATATACCACTAAATACTATATCATTTCAAGACCAATCCAACACCATTATTCATTATCCACATAAGATCATCTAGATATTTCACATATATGTTTAAGATCTTGCAAAAAGTATCCTCAACCCGTTGATATTAAAGATTTTTATCTGGTTTTAGCGAATTTGTTGTCTGTTTTTGTAACACCTTTAGTTAAAAAATTATCCACCAACCATAATCTAGTTAAGATCATCTAGATCATCTATCATTTCACATATTTCTCAAAAGTTTTGCAAAAAATAGCCTCAACCAGTTGAAATTAATGATTATTATATGGTTTCAGCTAGTTTTTTGTCTGGTTATCTATAAAAGATATCTAGATATTTCACATATTTATAAAAAAAATTTCCTCAACCAGTTGATATATAAATTTGCAGCACCTTTAGTTAAGAAATTATCCGGCGTTGAAACTTCGGAATCGGAATCATCCTCCCGTTTGTCGGCCCATTTGGGCTCCGCCGACAGCTTGTGGGCGGCCATTTTGGTAACGATGCCCGTAGGACGCGTTGGCCTGGGGAACTCATTTTTTTCACATTCCACGTCCGATGCGTTGCCCATATAAGACATTATTCGAAACAAACGAATTCCGTTAAAAAAAAAACAAAAAAAAGAGGAGAACTTGAGATGTTCACGGAAATTTGGAAGCAACTGAAACATTGAAGCGCTTTTCCCAGCGCTTTTATATGCTTGGCTGAGTCGGGTCTTTGGCTCAGTTCTGCAAGTCGTTTGGCGACCGAGAGAGAGAGACGCCCCCAAACCCCTATCAGAGGCACACACACATATAGACAGCGGATAGACTGAATGATCTTGGTGTGGCAAAATGTCGTCGCCGGTTAGCTGAAATTGGAAGTTCTTACAATTGGAATTTTATTTTATGATACCATATTTTATATTGAATCCTCGTCGAGTGGGTGTTCGACATGACAGTGAGTGGGTTCGATGAGTAGGTGTGCCTGGGTGGTGGTGCGCTGGGGGGCGATGCGTAAGGTTAATAATGATGCAGGTTGACGCCATCGACATCGCCATCGCCGTCTAGTCAAGATCACGCGTCAAAAGAAGCAACAAATGTTGCGTAAATTTCAAGAACACAACTCTATAAGGTCATTTGTCTAAACTTTGAGCAAATTAAAAGTTTCTCAAGTGTAAAATTGGTATAACAAATATATTGGAGACACATATATAGCGGGTCTTATGCATACATATATAATTCTATTGGCTCTTTTATAGACTCGTATATCACTGATCTCGGGGTAGGACAAGCTTAAAGTTCTGAAATCCTGAAAATAAAACACAAATATAAGGTTGACTTATCGAAAAGTTTTAACTTACTGATTTATAGCATAGATTAATACATTTTTGGAGAACTGATATACATTTTCGTGATGTTTTCAGTTCAATAACTTATGCTATCAAATTCTGACACATAAGTTCTTCCGATTTCGAAATAAGGGAGTCAGGAATATAAGATCGTTTTCGAGACGTGCAAAGTATTAAGGAGATTGTCCATCGCTTTCAATCGTACTTATGACATGGATGGTATCTAAAAATCCCAAAGATACGAAGTCACGTTTTGCCATTTTCACCCATTTTCGACAACTTCTATAAAATCATACAACATCCTTGATTCCGTGTATGTTCTGAAACTGTCAGCATAGCTTTAAGCCATAATCATTTTTATTATATGGCCATAACAACCCTATCGGGTCATCCTATCGGGTCACCCTATCGGTGAAACAAAATTTGCCTTACTTCTGGCATCTTTTACTGAAGATTTTTTTGTTTTACGCGGGTGGATTTCAAATCCTACGCCACAACCTAGTTTTTTTAAGAGGGACATGCCTATCGACATGAGCGGTCCACTGAACCGAGGCCCCCGACATAAGACATTATCATAAATATATAATCAAAATCTCCAATCATTATGCTTATAAATGTTCAATTTACGAGCAATTTCAATATAGTATCTATTAGCAGCTACATACCAAATTTTGTAACTCTAAGAATTGCGGCTGTTATGGACATTTCGTCACCTCCTGGGAAAATGGTGGGGTGTATCAGAATATTGAATTTTGAAAGTCAACTTGATTTGTGTATAGTATATACAAAACCTTTACGCCAGGTCCAGGGTATACGAATTGATTTCCATTATTATGATTCGATCTTTCAAATAGTACATGACAGTCTCAAAAATATTGGTTCAATTAGACGACTATGAAGAGGGGAAACAATGATCAGTAAGTATCAAGTTTATTGGCAAATCGCTCTAAAATTTGGGATACGGACTCATATTGGAATGATTCATAGATTTTCAAAGGAAAAGCTCCAAAAATATTCGAAATAATGGAATATATTTACTTTGAGAAAGAACTATCGCACAGCATCGTAGCTATTGTTGAAATGTTGTTCAAGGAAAAGATTTGATTCATTGCTTTTATGTCATTTCATAATATGTGGTTTATTAATAAATTATTTTATTTAAATTAATATTTCAGTTGTTGAATATTTATAGTATTTTATTTTCCTTCGTTTGTTTCGGTTGTTCATCGAATTGATTTTCGTTTTAAACAAAATGTGTTACACTTAATAATATTATAATAGAATAATAATAATCATAATAAACTACTAAAGTGTTTACATGGCAACTATAATTTCCTTTCATATCATCTTTTATTTTTATTTTTCTTTTTTCTCTTGTATTTTTTTCGTTTTTTCATTGTAATTGTGTTGTATATGGGGGTTTTCTCCATTTTTTGTTTAAATTTATATCTTTGCAGTTTTACGGATTAGTTAACAGAATCGGAATAAACAGAAATACACATAAAGAAGCATATATAATATGATAATAATTTGATATACATACACATATAAGGTACAAACAATCGGAAGGATTCAGCAACAGTAAGGAAATAAGTAGGAGAGTTACGGCTAGGCGAAGTGGAGAGGCAAGCGAATTGTGCTCTGGACTGAAGGCCCGGGAAAGGCTTGATTGGTTTTGCACCGGGCTTAAAGGGGGTGGTGTAAGTACATAAATATTGTAAAAGCGATATATTTTCGTATATATAATATATATATATATATATATGTTCATTATAAATATGGTGTGTGTGTGTGTTTGTATATATAGTTATTATTTATAAGCCATGTGTAGATCGTATGCTGTGGTAAGGGAGGTAAGGGAGGCGGAAATCAAGTGAAATTATAGATATTATAGATAAGGTTCTCTATAGGCTTGTCTAAAAGAAACACACGCACACATGCGCTCCAAATAACGAGAAATGTGTTATCGATAGATCGATCGATAGGTGTATCGATCAGTTCTTTGGATTTTCGGGGCGCACATTTACATACTTACACATACAAATACATACATACACAACAACTACGTAATAACTGATACAATGTTTTAACAATTTATATGCGGCGGTGGCTTTTTTTATTCCCTTACACAACTTTCATTATAATCGTATTCATTTTACTTTATCTTTATCTTTAAATTTATTTTCTTTTTTTTTGGAATTTTGGTATTTTTATTTTTGTAATTTGGTATTTTTAGTATTTTTAGGCAAGGTGCAAAATAGGCTGAACGCGGGGTGCAGTTAATATAGTGAGAGGAGGAGTCGAAAGGTGAAGCGGGATGAGTTGATGGCCAGGGGCAGGTGGGACATTCATAGAACTTACATACTTAAGTTTAAATTTTGATAAATGGTATAATGGAGTTTTTAATCCTGCAAAACTGGCGATACTATCGATATACAAGAAAGTGGGAAACTAGTCTTAAACAAGGTTTTGTTAAGAAAACATATAAACAAGGGGCAGGGGCGTGGCATCAAAAATTTAAGAGACTACAATTTTGCACATCTATATGAACTTACATACCGAATTTCGTGCCTCTAGCTCTAAACGTCTAATTGTAAGCTGCCAGTTAAAAAATTTAGCCATTTTGAAGAGTATTCAGCAACTTCTGAGCCTTATAACATCGGTGTTTATGATCTAATTCTTCTGAAATTTTCAGAACTGCTTTATGATATAGTCATAAATATATTCTTCGAAAAAAACCATTACAATACAAATTGTACAAATATTAAGTACTTATTAAATTTATGGGTGACCATATTAAAATGCAAGCGATTTTTGGATACCACTTTTGGCATAGGATCAATGGGCATCCACATGCCAAATTTCATTACTCTAGCATAAAAAGTGCATTACTTTCTGGGAAAATGGGTGAGCAGTTTCTATTTATGATCCTATATACCATATTTAATGTCAATAGCTCCATAAATATTAAAGTTATCACCACTTTATTGAACGTTTTCATCAATTATGGATCGAATGGTGCTTGGGATCTAAAATTAAAGATAGACTTGATCTGCGTATGGTATATACGTATCTTCATGGGTAGTTTGAACGCTCTAGCTCTTGAAGTCTCTAAGATCGGCGTGTTCAAACGAACAGACGGACGGACAGGGGTAGATCGACTCGCCTATGGAAACTGATCAAGAATATATATACTTTATGGGATCTGCCACGCCTGATTCTGCCTATAATTATACCTTTCCTACCAATTTGCAATTTTGATCAGGGTATAAAAATAGGTCTATTAAATTTGTTATAACTTTAACTAAGACTAATAAACGTTGTTGTAAACGATAGTTATCGATAGTTTTGCTACAGTTTTTTTAAATGAGAAGTTTTTCTTAGTTTTGAGGATGAACGAGTCGAGAGTGCCAAGCGAATACACAACTTATACATATGTAGAACTGTATATATATATATAGTTACATTTATGGATCATCATCGTACATATATCATATATATATTACCATTTGCAGTGTATAAGCAGCAGCATAAACAATTGTGTAGAGTTTGTTAATTTTAGATGTTTAGACTTTATGTTAATTGTTGCTGCCCTTTCTATGCTTATAAGGTTTTATGCTTTATCATATGCCTCTTTATAGTACCACATACATATATACACATATGGGGGATATATGCATATACACATCTTCTTTGTTATTAACTATATCTTGTATTATTTCTGTAGATTTAGCTTAAAAGAATTCAAACATACAATTTATGCTCTTCGTTTTTCATCAATTTATGTGCAATCAGTTTTCAGAGTTTTTCCGAGTTTTTCATCTTTTTTTTTGGGGATAATACATACAAATACATTGATATATATATATAATTTTGTTTTCTTGTTTCATATATATAGCCTTAGTTTTAGGATTGTGTGTGGTTTCATACTCTTTGTTCTGTTTGTGTGTTCTTTTTGGGCCTGGTAAAAGCATGGCAAATATCATCATCATGATTGATGCTAGTTCTGTGTTGTGATGTATTGTGTGTGTGTAGTGTGTGTGTGTGTGTGTAACAAAACGATTTGTACGCTTCGAACTGACTAGAAATTCGAATATAATTGTCTTATTTGCTACTAAATGGAGTTTTTAAACTAAATAATTGTATAAAATATATTTCTAAACATAATATTATATTATTTAAAAAAAAATTAGTATATTTAATTAATTGAGAAGTCTTTGCATTGGAATCGATACACATACAACATGGACAAACAGCAATTCAATCTAAGTGTATATATGTGTGTGTGTGTGTTGTACATCAATATTTGTTATTGTGTGTCAATCATGTTGTGTTTGATCAATCAGCTGATATTGTATGTTTGCATTTGTTATGGCCTACACAATACAGCTGTTTGGTTGCAACACTTCAAGCCGTCAGTCAGTCAATCAATCAATCAATCAGTCAGTCAGAAATTTTCCTTATTTTGTTTTAGTTTGTTGCTTATTTTGTGTTTTTAGTCTACGCATATTTAAGTATACTCTATACATTTGGAGGGAGAGAACAAGCGTTTCGGCTCGTATTAAGCTCTAGGCACATGCCAAATGATTGACCTGCTCTAATGATTGATTGAGTATATGGCACTAGCACATAGCATTTTTTGGGGGGCAAACAATACAAAACAAGCTGTTTGTGTTTGTGTGTGTGTTTGGATGTTTGTTTGTCTGTCACAAGGTCAGAAAATCCCAAAAAACAATCTATGCAGAATTTCAGTACAGAAAACTAAAGTAAATTTCTAAAATCGAAACTATAGTTTAGGATATATATAAAATAATAGAAACATTTTTGATGGTGTGTTGTGCTCTGTGTGTGTGTGTGTGTGTGGGTGTGGCTGTAGTCCTTGCACAATTTAGACAGAGACAGAGATGTTTCGATGGATTTGATGTACCAAGTGATTGAAGGGGGGCTTGAAAAGAGGTTAATATTTTATATACAATTTGTGCAATTAAATTGCAATATAATATATGGTTTTATACTCAAGATTTGGGCATAAAAGCATAACATACGACAGTTAAATTTTCTAGAAAGTTTCAGAGTGCCCAAAGGAAGTACAAGGACTACAGCGCTTTTACATCATAAGAATCTAGTATATAAATAATTAAGTATATATAATCGGATAATTATATGTTATATGGCTGCTGGCTGAGTTTGCTGTTCTTGTTTTTGTATACAAAATGATTTCCCGCTTTTACACTTGTTTTTCCGCTTATTTTGTTTACATTTTTCTTAAGTTTTGTTTGTTTTTTGTTTTCTTGTTGGACGGAACAATTTACAACATATGATTATGAAACAATGGTAAAATGATTAACAGAAATTAATACTTGAAATGCCTTATGAAGATACAGTTATACAGTTATACAGTTACAACACAAACAACAAAAACAAGTGGCAATACGCATATTGTTCATAAAATGAAAAAAACATTCTTTTCGCTAATGGAATGAATATTAGCTCGGGTTGCTATAGAGCAATATAATAGTTATATCAGTTATAGATATATATATGTATATGTATATAAGAAGTGCTTATGTTAAATAAAAACAAGAAATAAACATTATCTTTGGCCAGCCAAAGATTTCGATACCCCCTGCAGTTGGTGTTAGGAAAGAAATCAAATTGTATCAAATTGGGAAATATTTTGGATATATCGGATAGAACAGATATGGTATACGGTTAACAATGGCAGTTTTTATGATATAGGGTTTGCAGCTTTAACTGGGCTGAGGGGTACAGTCGGACATATAAAACTACTAGCTAACTGCCAGGGGTATAACAATAAAAGATCTTTAGTTATACAGTTATGATAGGGCACATATATATGTATATAAATATATATAGAGAGAGTGGTAGACAGCGTGTCAGTTACATATAAATCATCTGTTCTATATATAGCAAATTTGTGTACATATATAAATAATTTTTATGTTTTTCATCTTCTTTTCAAATCGGAAACTTGTAATTTGCACTTAGTTTTTGCATTTAGTTGTTGCTTTCAGTTGTCTATAGAATCATAATCATAATAGAAATTTGAAATAATTACAATAATAATAATAGTAATAAATATGCATGTATACTATAAATATGCTTTGTATAATATTATATATAGATATATATATATATATATATATGTTCTTTAATATCATATAATATTTGGTTACACATTTCCCATACTTTATTTGTTTTGCCCTCATCCTTTGTTGTGTTCGTCTTGCAAATCTTTCAAATAAAGCTCATAAAGCGTCTATATACTTGTTCTGTTCTGTTCTGTTCGATTTCTTAGGGATTATTATTATTATTATATAATATTATTTATTATGATTGCGTTATTAGCCAACTTATACAGTTATAAAGCGATTGGGTTTTATACTTTTTGTTAGATATCATATCATATTTATTTCTTATCTTTTCTTTTCTTTTGTGTATTAGCAACCCCCCTACCCACTACCCTCCCTTCTCTTTCTTTGACTATATAGAACAAGTGGCGTATGAAGAGCAGGAGAGAACTTAAAATTTTCATAAGTTACAACAAATGCAATAAAATTCAGCATGATTCGTTATAGTTCTAATAAGAGAGAGAGATATGCATATGAGGCCGAGATCTCGTACAAAATATGTAACTTTATCTTCTTCTTCATTCTTCACACACACGCACACACATTTTCATATAGACTTACAATTGTTGCTACTTGATTAGTTCATATATCAATATATATATAATATATGCATATATATAGTTGGGTTGTGTTTTTGCAAGCGTTTAAGCAAGAACTCTTAAGCAATGTCATATTTTTGAGTTTTTTTTTTGTTTTTTTGGAACAAGCTATGCTTTCTTTTGGATGCTTTACTTAATTTTAGATGTACGAGTACTTAAGTAATACCCACTTGTGCTAGGCTCTGTGTAAAAGGAAGGTAGGCGCGACTGGGTAGTTAAGGACAGAGTTGTACACAAATGAACAATTTTCATTATAGAGTATATATATATATATATATATATATATAATATGGTATATATATAGATTTGCTTTATGTGACCTTAACCTAGGCAATAAATAATTTCTTCTCGGGTTTTCTTTGAATTTCAGCTTCATTTGCTTTTGAGTATTCTTAAAGGGTTTCTGGATTGCTAGAATTGCGGTTTATAATTTGTTTTCTCTTCTGTTTTTGTTTGTGTTGTTGTTGTTGTTGTTGTGTCTCCGTGTGTGTTGTTGTGTGTGTTAGTTACCCTTTACATCCGTTGCAACAACTGCAACTCCAACCGCTACGAGCTCATCAAGCATCTGGATCTGCTTGTGCGTGGGCGTTGTCAGGGGCGTTACGACATTCTGATATCGTTGATGAAAGGTCGACAATATCTCGCGAATTTTAGCAATGATCTCTTGTACTCAGGCATTTGATTCCTATAAGCAAAGCAGACAATGAAAACCACATATCGTTAGAGACCAGCCTAACCAGCCTAACTGACCTTTAGGTTATCAAAATAGTGCATAATCTGCTCATAATCCATATCCAGATCATCCAGACCCAGCCGCTCACCGGGTGCCACAGTGTCATCCACCGTGGCCGAGAACATCGGATTGCCCACAACGGTGGCCCGCTTGACACGCGATGACTTTGTTGTCGGCTCACTGCTTACGGCCGGCGGTGTCGGTAGCCGTACTATCTCATCCGTGGCATTCGAATTGGCCGCATCGGCTATATTACTCAATATGCTGTGACTGTGGTTTTCTAGAAGAATCAAAAGGGAAATTTTTAATTAGAAGGGTATAATAGTTCTCTTGGAATGTATGCAACAGGCGTGGTAGATCCCATAAAGTATATATCATCTCGATCAGCATCAATAACCAAGTCGATATTACCATGTCCATCTGTATGAACGCGACGATCTCGGGAACTACAAGAGCTATAGACTTCAAACTTGGCATGAAGATCCGTGCTTAGCATATGCAGTACGTGTATCTTTCAAATGCCACGCCCTCTTTGCCGATTTTTGATAGAATGACATAACTTCGGCATGTATAAAGCTATCAACAGCAAATTCGGTATATAGGTTAATGATTAGAAACTTTAGAAAGTGATTTCTCAAAATTTCGATACACCCCTCCATTTGCCCCGCAACTATCCAGCAGGTACAATTTTTATGCAAGAGTTGTGAAATTTGGTATGTAGATGCCCATTCACCCTATGCAGAAAGTGGACTATTGGACGATTGGATAAGCGTATTCCACGACTGGGATCAGGGTACCCCGCCGTCGAGCACTCTATTTGGTCGAACCGACTGCTGCTTACCCTTGATTTGTGTTATGGCCGGCGATGCTGGTGCTGCTGCTGCCGGTTTGCATGATGTGGCAACAACTGTGGTTGCCGCTGCTGCAGCAGCTGGCCCTTTGGTTACTCTCTTTGGTGTTAGCGAATCGAATTGAAATGCGTTCTTCTGATGCGGATTTGTGTATTCCACAAGCTTTTCGGCATTATGCAGCTCTTGTTGTTGTTGTTGTTGCTGTTGTTGCAACTGTTGCTGATGTTGTTGCTGTTGCAGTTGCAATTGCTGCTGCTTGACCTTGAGATGTGCCGACCTTAGCGGCGGCTCCTGTATAAAATTGTGACTGTGGCTATGACTGCGTTGATGCTGATGTGGACGCTCCAGTGGCTGCGGCTGCTCCTGCTGCTGGTGTGGCAGCTGTTGTGGTTGTTGCCCCTGCTGTGGCACGTTGTTGTTGTCGCCGTGCAAAGGCTCGCGTTTGTAGTGCTGACTGTGTCGCTTGTTGATCAACTCTTTATCCTGCAGATGGGATATATATAAATATATTTACTATTTCATTAGCCATTGTCTAATCTCACCTTGACTGGAGCTGCTTGTGGCAGCTGTGGTGGCAACATGGCACGGGTGCCCACATTGCGATGTGGCGGCACCGGCGGCTTATAGTCCAAAGCAGTTTCCTTGCGTTCATTGGCCATGTAACTAGGTTGGGTGAGTTGGGTTTGGTTTGTTAAGGATTAGCATAATTTGGCTAGAGCTGGTTGGGGCACACTTACTTATCGGCATGGAGCTTGTTCAAGTTGGAGGCGGGCACAATGTGTGTCTGCAGCTTGGGTTGGTTTTGGTCAAAGGAGCTGACGCGTCGTCCGTTGTCGTAGTTGATAATCGGATTGCTGGTGATGCGCATGCGAGAGTCTGTCGAGATAATTAATATCGATTATGCAGCTGAAGCATTACATGCGAGGTGTGTTCAAAAAGTAAGGTGACTTTCAAAAATTTCATGGTCAACGTATTTTCGATTATCGATTTTTATGCCATGATCCCAATTGATAATTGGTAGGGTATGTAACAGGCCGAAGGAGGCGTGCCACACCCCATAAAGTATCTATATTCTATCAATAGCCGAGTCGATTTAGCCCTGTCCGTCTGTCCGTTCAAACACGTCGATCTTAGAGACTCAAAAAGCTAGAACGTTCCAACTACCCATGAAGATCCGTATATACTATACGCAGATCAAGTTTATTTTTAATTTTAGATGCCACGCCCCCTGTGACGATAATCGATAAATTCCTTTTTCAATAAAATGGCAACAAACTTTGCATTTGAAGAGCAAATTTCCATTCAAATTCACTCTCCCTAAATAAAATAAATGCCTATAATTTCGACAATTCTTATCATAAGGAATCGAATTCCAGAATGTATATGTATGACTATGACATAAACCAATCCTAAGAATTTCAGAATGTTCGTATCATAAACACCGAAGTTATAAGACTCAGAAGTGGCCGAAAACGGGCTGAAATGGCAAACGGTGAAAAATGCATTACCATTAATACAGCTAGAGGTAGGAAATTTGGTATGTCCAAAAAACTTGCCCCCATGAGACTTTTTCTTGTTCCCAGAACTAAAGGACGACGATTTGCAACGATTGAAGAGTTAAACACTGCGTCACTGGAAGAGCTGTGGGCTATAGCGAAATGTGCTTTTCAGATTGGAAAAACCGTTGGCATAAGTGTATTATATCTGAGGGGATTACTTTAAGGGGGACAATAGTTTTCCTTAAATATACAAAGTCACCCTATTCTTTGAACACACCTCGTAAACTGGAATGGGCACTACTTACCACGCTGTTGTTGTTGTGGCTGCTGACCATTGGCGTCAGTGGCACCTATGGACTGTCGGTCAATGGTAGAGCGTCCCAGCCAGACCCAGTCGTGGGCATTTGTTGTGGACTCCTTGAGACGCACATCTCGAAAACCGCCAATGCCACCGCCGCCATTACCTTTGCCAGCGCCGGACATTGGATCCAAGCCGGATTCAATCATGGCCGGTCGAAATTTGGAGGCATAAACCACGCACGAGATGACAAACACGATGATGGCAAAACAAAAGGCGGTCAGCAGCACGTACATGCCCAGTTCCATGGAGGACATATTGGCGCTGCCAATGCCGCCGCCTCGATTGGCATAGTGGGACTTGTGAACCGCCTGAATGCTTGCGCGATGCTGTCGTGCCTGCACAGTGGGTTCGTACTGCTGGCTGGAGTCGCGCAGCGGTATGCCAACTATTAGGGGGCAGAACAAACATGGTGTACAGCTGCAAGAGATGGGTAAATTGTATACCTACCTATAATATCTGCCAGATCCCCAGTGGTGCGATAGTTTTTGCGTTCGCGACCCACGGTGCCATCGTTTTGTATGGACTCTTGCTTGACGGCAATGTCCACATTGTTGAAGTCCACCTCAATGGAGGCCAAAGCACTGGCCAATGGAGCTGCATTGGGTTTATTTGGCTTCGAACCACCGCCAGTGGTTGAGCCTGTTGCAGAGGATCCAGCAGCAGCGCCACGTCGCGAACGACATTCCTCGGACAAGAGCAGGGTGACACGCAGCAAGTTGCCATTGCCTTCACCTACGGCTATGACGCGTGGATGATGTGATGCCAGCATGGGGGCAAAAGCCACCACCTCCGTGTCCAGACTTTCCACCAGCAGGAAGTAGTCCTCCACAGCAATGTCCCTGCAGATACAAGACAAACGATTAATCAATGTCAGCAGAGCTTCCAAAGAGGGTCATGCCAATATTTACCGTAAGGGCGTCTTGGAGCCATCGGAGAACTCCAAATCGATATCCAGCAAGCCTTCTTGATATTGTGCTGTCAGCTTGTGGGTAACCGAAGTCTCTGCCAGATACCCATTCTCAATGGCATTGTCCGGGGTAATGGTCAACTGTAGGCCGGATATGACGCGCACGATTAGCTTGGACAAATTGACCTTGTCGCTGCCAACGCGTATCTCCTTGGTGCCAATGACGCGGCCTGTTATAGGCGATAATACCTGCACATCGGTGCGTCCCATGGACTTGCCCTGCAGTATACGCCCCTTGAGCGAGGCTATTTTTGGATCTGCCACCCGCAAAAGCGGTTGCACCAAATCCGTAACACGCAATCCCGTACGACGCGATATAAAATAACTAATGCGTCCAGAGTTCTGCAATTACAGAAACTGTTTAGTTTTGTGGCTAAAGGGGAGAGTGTGTAGGATTAGGGTGTACCTGGTCGATGGCCAAAAACTTAGCGTAGACCTCGACAGGACTCTGCTGATAGCGCGCACGACAGATGTTCTTATCGGCACCCACATTGTTGTAGTAGCTGGTACCATGTTGGCTCCACACATAGGAGCGTTTCTTGCGGCGCCGCGATTGCTTGTTGTGTCTGTGGAGGAGATGGAATCGGTTGGGGGAGTCAGAATGGCAGTCGATTATTTTGATGGTTAAACTTGGTTTCGTTACTTTTGGGACTACAGCTCCCTACTGGCATTTATATTGTGCTGGGAGATACGCGTTTGGCACAAAATCGATTATTTCTTATGTACTTTTTATTCAGTTTTCGGAGAAAGAAGTATTTCACTTTGTGCTAAAGTTTATAAAGCATGGAAGGAGGCGTCGTATAGGCCCAAATTTACCTTCCCAATGGTCAGGGGAAACATTTAATTGATGAGTACCTGTCTATTCTGTCTATCTGATTGTCTGTCTGTTTATATTCAAACTACTCCTTAATGTGTTGATGGTAACATTTAGCCACACAACCGAAACTTTGTTTTGCTCATAATTTACGTATTTTCCCAACTATTCCATTTAAAATTTACATACACTTTGCTTTTCTTACTATCTATTGTTCCGCCAAATTTCAAAAGGGTCCATCTAAAAACATCAGAGTTATGCATCAATCACAAATGATTGCTTATTGCTCTTGCTTATCCTTTACTTTTACTCATACTGCCACATGATGGCTGAAGCAAACTTTCGGGCTCTTAAGTAAAGCTCGAGAAGAATTTATACTACTTTGTACAGGCTTGTGACGTAGGATTTGAAACCCTCCGACGTAAAAAAATGTTCAGTGAAAAAAGCAGATATAAAAGGCAATTAGTATAGGGTTGTTATGGCCATATAAGAATAACCATTAATTACTTTGTTTACTTCTGACTAACTATTCGTTCTTTGTCTATTTCCACTCTTCTTTCTTCCCATGCTTGGTATTATCAGCTACCGATTCAAAATCTATTAATTAATGCGCAATAACCCTATTATAAATCATCATTATATTATCATCACACTTGGTTTTTCATTATCACACTCTTTATATATTCCAGGTAATATAATAATAAGCAATTCATCAAAAACGCATGGGAGAGGCACGTGAGACCTACCAGAAACCCACGTGAAACCTTCGAGAAACTTCCGAAAAAACATGCAGGAAAAACCCATGGGAGAGGTACGACAAAAACACACGAAAAAAAGGGGGGAGTGATGTCTAAAGGAGTGGCTTTCGTAAACCAACAAGAACAAGAATATAAGAATATATAAGGGTACACGTGGAACCCACGAGATACCCACGTTAAACCTACGAGAAACATACGAAAAAAACGTACGCTCATATAGAAACTTCAATATTCTTTCAATACCTACAACTACTTTAGATATACCAAAAGATATATTTACTTACAAATAGTGATTGTCATCGGTTACTTTCCAGCCCTTGATTTGGGACAGTCGAAAATCGGATATGTAAACTTCAAGTGGAAATTCGGGCATCCACACAATAAACTTGGCCACGCCCACATATGTACCATATTTAACAATAACCGATGCATTGGAAGAGCCACGCTGCTCAGAGCCATCCACATAAACGGAACTGCAGGACGAGGAGACCTGTAGACAACATACACCCAATATAGTAATACTTTGGTCCAAATTTACAGCCCTCTTCAAGTTTGATTCACCTTAATGACACTCTCGTCCTCCGCATGACAGGAGCTCTGGAGTGTTACATCAGCCACTTTGCCACCTTGCGATACAATGAACACCTTCATGGCTTGGGCCACTTGACGACCCGTGAGCACAGCCGTGTTCATAACCTCCCAGATCTTAGCCATGGGCAGTACGGCCTGTATGTCGTCCTTGTTGATTTCCAGTTTGGCAATAAGTCGCTTCTTCGTATCATCTGTGGCAATTAGTTCCGCCGAGTCCTTGTCCTTGGGCATGTCATAGACATGTGTCACCGACCATACAATCTTGCCACCATCGAGTATATCATTGGTATCATCGGCCACCTCCAGTAACCAGGAGAAGACTTCGTAGACTTCGTCAGTGTTCATGCTGCTGTTGCTACTATTGGCTCTGCTTTCCATGCTGCTCGAGGTGCTGGCGGAGGAGTCGCTCTCTTTGCGGAAGGCCGTGACACGAGCCGTGGTATGCTTGGGATTCTCCTTTTCAATGCTAATGCTCCACTGATCGCTGGCTGGACTCGCGCCCATGATGCGCAGTCCGGCCTTGACACGCGCGCGCACTGTAAAGGCGGCCACACGCTGCTCCTGATCCGCATACTGATGCAGAAAGACGGGCACATGCAGCTTGGACATGGGATACAACGGATGTTGGGGCAACAAAAAGGTCACCGAATCATCGGCACGGAGTATCTTAAAGGGCGTCTTGGCGGCCATTAGTGGCACCTGGGCAAATGTGGTCAGAGGTTGGATTTGTACCTTGGGCTCACATTGCTCCGGATTGCGCAAGGGTGGCTCGAACACACTGTACGAAACCTGGGCATAACGTTGTGGCACCTTTGGTGGCAATGCTGAGGGTGCACCTGCTGTGTTGCCACCGTTGTTAAGGCTATCGCGACTGTGTCGTGGCAAGGGCAGGGCGGGCCACCAACTAAGTGGTATAACCACCTCGGCTACGCAGACACCATCCTCACCCTCAGGCATGCAGCGTCCTTTCAAGGGCTGCTCATTGGCCATGGCAACGTGCAGTAGGACACAGACTTTCTGACGCTGCAGATGACCGCCTGGATCGGCGCCGGCGTGGAAAAGCACACGTAAGACAGGTGAATCCTGCGAGACGGTGGCACGCACTAGATGCGCCGAGATGTCCAGATGCATGTTGGGCTGCTGCAGTTCCAACAGTGTGGCCGTGGAGTTCTGGAAACAAAGCAAGCTCAAGCTTTATATATGCAAAGAAGTGGAGAGTTATCCGGCGTACTTACATTGACATAGTCTCCGGCTTGGTTATTGTCCATGGTGTCCGGCACAATGTAACGTGCGGGCACCGTTTGCTTGGTCGAGAACGGACCATAGCTGGCGCGTATCGAGACGGGTTGTGTGGTCTCCACGACGGTGAAACGATCCAGGGATAGGACCGAATCGTATGATGAACGGGTTTTAATGGGCGGCACAGAGGATGAGCTCTGCACATTGGCCACAATTTCCGGCGTGACAGGTGGTTGCTTGGCGTGCTTCAGAAAGAAACCGCTGTCCGGTGCCTCGAAGTGCACCTCAACGCTGGCAATGTGCTCTGTGTGGAGTAAAAACGGGGGGTAAATTAGCTAGAATTGGGCAAAGTAATGGAGGTGATGGAGGAGGTGGTTCGGGCTTAGGGCAGCGATTGAAGAGACGGCATGGGTGAGGGGGAAGGATTGAAGAGAAGGCATGGGTGAAAAGCAGGGATTGAAGAGGTGGCATGGGTGAGGTGCAAGGATTAAAGAGGCGATATCCGTGGAGATAGGGATCGGAGGCGGGACTTTTGGAGGCAGGGATTGAAGAGGTGGCATGGGTGAGGGGCAATGATTGAAGAGACGATATGCGTGGAGGTAGGGATTGGAGACGGTACGGGTGAGAAGCAGTGATTGTAGAGAAGGTATTGGTGAGGGGCAGTGATTGAAGAGGCGTCATGGTTAAGGTGCAGGTGGACAGGTGGACTGGTGCATAGGTGGGCGGTTGGACAGGTGGGCGGCAGGGCATGGGAGGATGGGGCGGAGGGCGTTACTTACGTGCAATGCAAAGCAGCATTAGGCAAAGAAATGTAATTATTACGCAGCACTTCATGATTGACGCCTGCGCCACTATGTTTATCAAGCTTGATTGATTGATTGACGGATGATTGATGGATTGATTAAATTGTCTGCAGCTTAAAAATCGTTAGATTTGCACTTTTTTTTAGCTTTTTTTTGCTCGCCTTTTTCTGGCCAAAAGCGTTTGCACTTTTTTACCGTTAGCTTGATTTAAATATTTGTTGTTGCTGCTGTTGTTGTTGTCTTTTCTAGTTTAAACAATTTGCAGATTCAATTGAATTTTGTTGCTGCTCCTCCCGCTGCTGCTGCTGCTGGGGCTGAGGCTGCTTCTTCTTCTGTTTCAGTTGCAAAAATCCCGAGAACATCCTTTATTGATTCTTTCACTGTGCAGCGCGACACACGGACGCACACACACACATAGCGCCTTCGCCTACACACACATGCACACACATACACACGCACACTCACTCACACATACACATTTCATTCATTTAGGCCGTAGTATAGACACATCTTCCCCGTATCGCTCGCTCTCGCTCTCGCTCTGGCTATTACCAGCTCTCTCTCGCTCACTCAAAGTTTATAACTTTAACTTCTTTGGTTTAAATTTTTTAAACTTTTTCTTCTTCTTCTTCTTATTCTTATTCAGTTTTCACTTTCGCACGAAATTATCCAATTGTCTAATGCATGTTTCTCGCTTAAACTTTAGAAATTTTGTACGCAAATATCGAACATTTCCAAACACCCCAAGACTTCCTTGGACTAGGGATGGTTGTGCGCATATCGATACACCACACACACCAGATACCAGCCGTATCGTCATTACATTGACATTGCGATAAATCGATAAAACGCATTGCGCATGTCCATCAGAATGCAGCTTGCTGCACTGCAGCTCTAGATGGCGCAGCGGCCGTAAAAGCAATTCACACTGAAAATAATTGGCACTTTTAAGCTGCAGATGGCGCTGCAGTTGCCCGCGCAGTTCACAATAAATGCCATGGAAAAGCTGTAGAGGGCGCAGCTGCCGCCCAAGCAATTCACAATGACAGGAATAGGCAAACTGTCACTTTTAAGCTGCAGTTGACGCTGCAGTTGCTCGCGCAGCTCACAATGAAAAATCTAAGAGTTGCTAACATTTAATTTCAATTGTAATATCAATAATTTTACAATTGACATAAAGCAATTAGGTTTCACAAGGCAACAAATGAGCTGCAGACGTCCGTGTAGTTCACAAAAGAGGTAAAATGTAAATGTCACAACGGCTCTCCCCGCATAATTCACAATGACAGCTTTGAGCAAGCTGCCGCACTTAAGCTGTAGATGGCGCTGCGGCCGCCCAAGCAATTTACAATAGAAAACATACAAATATGCAACATTTAAGCTCCAGGTGGCGCAGCTGAAGCTCGCACAGTTCACAATTGACATTAGGCAATCGAGCAACAGACGCCCATGTAGTTCACAATAAAGGAATAAGGATTTGGTCATTTTAAGTGGAAGATGCCGCAGCAGCATCCTGTGCAGCTCACGATGGAAACAATAACTAATTTACCAATTTTAAGCTGTAGATGGCGCACCTGCAGTAAAACAGTTCACAATGAGAGCGATTTCGAAATTGCCAAATATAAGCTGTAGGTGGCGTAGCTCTGTTACAAAGTTCACAATAGACTCGAAGTAAATTTGAGCTGTAGATGACGCAGCGCACATAAAAATGGATATATTTTTTACAATTAAATGAAAATATTGCCCTAAAACAATGAAAAACCCTGGATAAATAAAGTATGGTAAGCGCAGTTTGTGTTGCGTAAGTTTAATTGCGCTTTAAAAATAACAGCAGCTGTAAGTGGAACCCATAGAACATTGGCTACATGTGAACTATAGATGGGGTGCAAACAAAGAAACGAACTTTGGGACTTTATATATGTTGAGCTGTAGAGCGCGCTGATGTGCCAAACAACGAAGTAGTTGTTTAATAAACGAACTGCAGATGTCGCTGCTTTTGACGCGCAATTTAAATGTCAGCTTGTTTTGTATATTATAATTAATTTCAGTTTATTTTGGTTGAAAATGAAAACCCAATTAAATAGAGTTATTTATATTTATTTTAGGCTTAATTTATTGAATCTTAGCCCAAAGATTGACAATTTAATTTAGTTTCTCTTTTGTTTCTCATTTAGTTGCAGGGTAGCAAAATAATCGAATAAATCGATGCATCGTGCAACGTGCTTTAAATTTTTAAATATTTTGGGCAGCGTCTCGCAACGGTAAATTCAATACGTCACGGGAAAAAATATAAATCGATGAAATGCAACAACGGCGCCATTTTGTTGTTATCGCGGGATGGCAGAGAGTGTGAGTGCGACAGAAATAGCAACAACTGCAGCATCCCAATCAGTGTGTGTGAGTGTGTTGTGTGAGTGTGTTGTGTGAGTGTGTTGTGTGTGTTGTGTGTGTGTGTGTGTGTGTGTGTGTGTGTGTGTGTGTGCTGTTGCATTCTGATTGGATGCGACGCATTGATTTGTTGCTGCCAAACCCGTTATGGGTGTTGCCTCAAGCAATACCCTGTGCAGCTCAGTGAGCTCAGTGGGTGTTTTGGTTAAGAACAAAATTTGGATGTGTCTTTTGAAATAGAACTAATAATAATGTTAAAAGATCATATTTGTGAAAAATGGGAAGGAGGCAGTAATAGCTTTCTTGGAGTGTATCAAACAGGCAGAACGAGGCGTGGCACAGTCCACAAAGTATATATTCTTGATCAGCATCAGTTACCGAGTCGATACAGCCATGTCCGTATGAACGCGCCGATTTTTTCCCCATAATAATTTGGGCCGCCCTAAATTAAGTAAGTGGTTATATTTTTTACAATTCTTAGCATAATGGTTCAAATTCCAGAACATACATTTATGACGATGTCATCAACCAATCCTGAAAATTTCCGAACGATCGGATCATAAACACTAAAGAAATGAGACGCAGAATTGGCAAAAGGTGGAAAATGTATTATGCTTCCCGGCGGCTAAACGTTGATAGATAGGGACGCATTTTGGCATGTAGCTCCGCTTTGATGATGCGCAGAAAGTAATCTCGAGCACTCTCGATTGCAGCACTCTATCTTGGCTTTTCTAGTTTATATATTTGTAGGTTTGTAAGATTAACAAGCTTTCCATCAGTCGGCCAAAGTGTGCTCTGCTCAGCGTGACGATCTCCTGTTGGACCCAAGGAACTCCGAGCTTGTTATCGATATTTAAGTTTATTCATATCTAGCTGTAACTGTTGTAAGACGGTTCGACTGGTAATTTTCCAGATTGGAACCCCAAGAGTTCATATGGGCTTCATTAAAGCTTTTTAGACAAACAGCAGGAAGTTTAGGGTGAACATTTGATCAACGAGCTAGAGATATCTTTTGAACATTCCATTAAGCTGCTCTCTTTTGTTAAGAGCGTGAGGTCTCCAGGTTAACCTACTGTTCAAGTCTGGTTTGGATTCAGTCAGTATGACTGGGAGGAAATCTTGAGTTATTTTCGGAATTGTGCCAGGAATTTGTGTTATTAAGCAGAATCTGTAGGGATAGTTCAAGTGACAAAGTATTATAAGTTTCATACCCTTTTCAAAGTGTGAATAATTATATTAAAACAATTTTTGAACCTCTTAATAAATACGTTTACAGACTTACGATGATTTCTATACAAGAAAGAAGATGAAGAAGTAGAATATATAAGCGATGATTATAAGGTCCTAACGAAAATTGGTTATCAGTGCAGTTTCAGGCCTGGAAACTAATTGCAATAGCTTGAAATAAATGTGAAATATTTAAAAATGCGACCTTAAGTTTTATGAAAAATATATGATGTAGTGATCTGACGCTTATACAATATGATGCATAGATAGATAAGAAAAAAACTTAAGATTCTTATAGATATGTGATATTTAATTGCAATTGCTTAAAAAACATATGAAATTTAGACCATTTTAAAGACTTTATCGATATGAAACAGAGGTTCCGATTAGTCTGGGTGCTCGAAATGTGCTGACGAGTTGTAAAATAGGTTGTTGGGTCAAATGTTATTACGATAGCTTAAGAACTGAAGGACTAGTTTTATGAGATGTAGACGAGCAGATAGACAGATGGATAGATAGAAAGAGGGATAGACAGACAGATGAATAGACAAATTAACCCAATGGATTCAATTTTTCCTCCTGACCATTCTGGATGTAAATTTGGGGGTCTACGAGGCATGTTTCTTTATAATACAATCTTCAGCAAATTATTATATCTTGCGAAAATTCTGTTGTCAGTTGAACAAAATGAAAGACAATCAGTTTCCTGCCCCGATCTGTGGTAATCTATGGTATGCCCAGTTGTGAACAGACAGTTTTCAACACTTTCCTTACAAAGTGTGAAATTTTTTCGAAAAGGCGGAAATTTACCGTTGGCTTAACAGAGGTATTCCAGCTGAAAAAAAGCAGCACAAATCATGCTTTGGCATACATCGACAGCAGCTGTAATAAATAATAAATATATATAGATATAGACATATATGTCTTATATAGATATACAGATATATACAGATATATGTTTGTTCAATAGTTGGGGGCATGAATTAATTAAAAATTCCGTTGGTGCTCCGCTACGCGAAAGTGGTCAAGCATAAGCAAAAAAAGAGGAAAAAACAGGTAAGAAAGCTCTAGTCGAATGAGCTCGACTACGAGATACCCTGGTCCCAAACAGTGCAATGCAGTCAGAAACGCTTAATACCGTTACACACATACACAGACCCACTTGTACCGTTATGCAGCGTGCGCTAGCATCGGTGCTGCGTCAAAGCGCCTCTCCATATGTGACTTTTTACACTCTTTTGCGTATAACTTCTGTCTTTATAAACCAATTCTTTTGAAACTTTTAGACTAATTTTAAAATACAATCCAAAATACGTGAGTTAAAAATCTTGTTTCAAATCAAAAAATTACACCTGTTATTAATTTTTATTGATTTGCGGGGGAGGGGAGCGTGGCATCAAAAATTTGAGAAAACACAATTTGCGCATTATCTATGAGAACCTATATGCCAAATTTCGTGCTGTCAGGTGACATAATGCATTTTTCACCTTTTCCCATTTATGCCCGTTTTCGGACACTTCTGAGTCTTATAACTTCGTTGCTTATATTCCGATCGTTCTGAAACTTTCAGGATTGGTTGACGACATTGTCATAAATATATATTCTAGAATAATCCATTATGATAAGGATTGTAGAAAATATAATCGCTTATATAATTTTAAATTAAACCAATTTAGGATGGAAAACATTTTTGGATTCCACTTTTTGTATAAGATCTATGGGCACCCACATACCCACCCACATTTGATGACTCTAGCTGAAAATCTGTAGCTCATAGATACATTACATCACTTTCCGGGAAAAGTATCAAAATTTTAAGAAATTTCATTCTGAAGTTTCTAATTATGACCCTATTTACCGAATTTGGTGTCGATTGCTCTATAAATGCCAAAGGTATGGCAAATTTATCGAAAAATGAATTTATCAATTATCGGGCGAGGAGGGCGTGGTATCATCGAAATCTCGAAACTTGATATGTGTATTGTACACACGGACCTTCATGCTGTGTTTCAAGTCTCTAGCTCCTATAATCTCGAAAATCACGGGCGGACAGACGACGGACAGGGCTAAATCGACTCAGATATTGATCCTGATCAAATATATAATATAAAAAAAATATGTTACATAAATGTGCACAAACTTATTATACCCTTCATAACAATTTTCAATTGGGATCAGGGTATAAAAATTCGAAAAAAATTGGAAAAAAATAAAAACAAAAAACAAAATAATAAAAACCCGCTGATGACAAACAACTAACAACAAAAACTACAACAATCATCATATTGCTGATGTCAAAAAAATTAATGAAAGTTCTTAAATTATGTATATTTGGTTTTTTTCTTCTTTCTTCTGTTAACAACTTTTACTTATCGATGACAATCGTTATCGACAGCCGAGAAATGCTGACAAATTAAACGCTTTTCGTGCATAAATTTCATTTTATTTCATTCAAATTGCCTTTTTCAAGCTGCTCCCAAAAAAAAGGCTAGAAAAAAGCACACTAAATTCTTCTAATGCCACGCAAATGTGCGGGGCGTGCATCGATTTTCCTCGGGTTTTCATCGAGCGCCAAAAGATCGGCCCAACAACAAGAATAATTACAATTTTTGTCGCATTTAGACAATTCTTCAGTTGGGCCAGTCCTTAGTCGCTTAGCGTGATTTGTGTACCTATATCTGCGAGGGTTGCTTTCATAGTTCCAGACAATCATATTGTTTCTATATTATTTATATTATATGGCCGTAACAACCCCATCGGGTCAAAGCCGGAAGCACTATTTTCCTTTATTTCTGCTTTCATCACTGAAGAACTTTTTTAAGTGCGTGGATTTCAATTGGTATCAAGTATATATACACAAATAAAAGCTGTAAAGCAATTCCGAAAATTTCAGTACAATCGGATAACAACTTTAGAAGTTATGTAAGAATTAAAAAAAAGCTTTAAATCTCTATTCTTCCCTGCAATAAAGCTCGAAGATTTTATATAGTTCTTAGGGACAAAAAATAATACAAAGTCTATGTTTTTTATGTGATTATAATCTCATTTTCCATATATATAATTTTCTTAAATACAAATTTATCTTACAATTTTGGGTCCACGTTTCTTAAAATTTTCCATTCTTTTGTGTCCACCCTCGGGTGTCGCTTGCACGTGCAAATGGCCCATAGTTTTGGTCCCCCCGTCGGCCCTTTTGGTAGCTGCCTCCCGCGACTACTTACATACACATTACCCCGAGATACGGATCGTATGGAATCGACGAGAAAAGTTGTCCGTGTTGTTGGGTTGTTTGGTTGTTGGGTTGTTTGTTGCATGTCTGCACGCGCAACGCACTTGACTGCTATTGCTGCTGGGTTTTGGACCTTGTCGCAAGGGGGAGGGGCGTGGCGGGGGCGGAACGGTCAGTTGATGGCGGCGGAAGGTGGCCGCGCGGGGAGGGAGGGTACCTCTTGAATGACGAGCATAGCGACACCTTCTCCATACCAAATCAAGACGATGGTCTCCAATAGAAGCTGCTGTTGTCTTGTAGAGATGTTTGTAATTTAATGGCCTCTTTTTATACCCTTACCAAGGGGCATATGCGCTATGTTGTCAAATACGCAACAGGTAAGGAATTTAAGCGGAAGTTAATGAAAGTCGAAGGAACTTTAGGGATAATACCGACTCGAACTCGAACTCGACTATTGAGACATGAAATTGAAGATATAAAATTTGGGAAAATGGATTATATGATCTTGAATATGTATGGAATATAAAATATGGCATATAGAATGTTGAACATAGAATGTAGAATATAGGATAAAGACTATAGAATATAGAAATATGGAATGTAGAATATGGAATATTATTATATGGCCATAACAACCTTATTGGGTCAAAGCCTGAAGCACTATTTGTCTGGTGGATTTGGAATCCACCCACATAAAAATGTTCTTCAGTGAAGGAAGCAGAAATAGAGGAAAATAGGGCTTCAGGTTTTGATCCGAAAGGGTTGTTATGGCCATACAATGATAATAATAATTTCAAGTCCTACGCCACAACCTAGTTTTTCCGGGAGGGTCATGGCGGGACAGTGCGCTATCCACTGGTCCGAGGCCCCAGAAGAATATGGAATATTGAATAATAATGGAATATAGAATATAGAATTTAGAAAATAGAACCTAGAATATAGAATATAGAACATAGACTATTAAATCGGGAATTCGATCAGAACAGAACAACTTTTTGGTATTATACTATTTTCTACTCTCTTAATAATCGAATGCACTTGAAGAGTATTCATAAGTCGTCTTAGTTCTGGGCGGATTCTTCCAGTGATTCTTCCTACTTGTGCCACTGTGCACAAAAACAATTGTTATTCAAGTGTTGCCCAGCCGCCGCAACATTTCTCTCTGTCAATTGATCTTTTGTGAAGTTTTCTTGATAAAAATGATCCTCGGTTCTGCCCTTTCCCTACGCACCCGCTGCCCCACAGGCTCAGCCCACAGCATTGATCTCGCTGTCAACTAGCTGGACTTGGGCTTGTCCACTATTTTATACCCTGTAATCGGTAAATTGCAAATTGAGTGCTCTGATGGCGCAGAAAGGATGGGCTCAGAGTAAAAAGTGCCGAATATTTATATGAATCCCGAGCTTATAAGGGTTATGAAACAGAACTTTTGAGTCTTGAAATATTCGGTCTTTAGTTACAAAATCGTATATATTATATTGAATTAATTTCTGCTTCATATCCTAAGTTTCAGGGTTTTCAGTCACCCTCACAGACTTAAATTCTTAATTCCTGGGTATCTGCACGTCTCTCAACGCCCTAAAAAGCCCTCGCTTTGACTGCGTGAAAATTTATGATGTTTCATTAGCATGCAAAAAGAGTGGCCACGACCGAAACGCGCGACGATCTTTATGTGGAGGGCACTCGGACGGGCGTCGTCGGCGGCAGCGGGGCGCACGGAGGGCACAACCAGCCCATAAGAATGGGCTTAAAGAAGGCACAGCAGCACCCGCCATTGACCAAAATCCACATCTATTTTGGCCACAGGTCAAGCTTAGCGGATTTTGCTCTGTTTTTTTTTCGTTTTTTACATTCCATTTTGATTTCGTTGATGTTTTCGGTATTTTCTATTTTTTGATCTGTGGCTCATCTTTTAAAAATGAGCTGAAAAAGTTTTTATTGATGGGTTTTGTCCCTTTTCGGACAGCAATCCGTAGAAATTTCGTATTAATATTGAAATTAACTTTTTATTTTTCATAGCTGTCATAGGTCAAAATTTGCTCTTTTCTAATCTTTGTATACGCTGTAAGCTTAAGCTTAATGGGCATGCACGACGATTGAAAGTAAGAGATTATTTATGATTCATCATCATATAGTGTATTCACTTCTGAAGTTTTACCTCTAATAAGGTCCAGCTTTAAAAGTAATCGATTTGACTTGAATGTTGTACATATTTTTGAAAAAATTGTTCTTAAATTTAGAATATGTACACATATTTTCTCTAATAATCTAGAGTTTCCCAAAAATTTCAAAGTGTTCGGTTCCAAAAATTGCGATATTAATTTAATGATGCGCTAAGATTCTTTTACCTTGAAGGTTGGAATAACTCTTGGTAGAGCTGAAAACATATATTAACCTTTCGATCTTTGAGGAAAAGGATTCAGTATAACGATTAAATCTTACTTTATACTATTCTCTTTGTGAAGGAAGGAAGTAAGGAAGAAGGAAGCGTTGTAGACCCCTAAAATTACCTTCAGGACAGACCAGAGGATAAAAGAAATCGATGTATTTTCTATTATCTATTATCTATTTCCACTTTTTAGTGTGTACTTTGAAATTAGAAAGACATTATTTTAATACTCAGGTCGCCCCAGAGGCCTTTAATACTTTTACAGGGTATCTATTAGCAGGAAGATGTACCAAAATCGGTCAGCTAATATTTGCTAGCGAAAGTTTTAGTTTCATTGATTCAACTTTTGAAGCTTTTTCGATTGAAAAGTTGGGAATTTTGCTTAGTAATATGTTTTTTATAGTTTGTAAAATATGAAAGAAATGCTAAACTTGGGGTCAAACTTGGAGAGATTCTCTGTTAGCTAAGAATTTTATAAAGGAAATGAATATCAAAATGGTTGTTAACTCTCTTTAACTTCCTAAAGTTACTAAACTAACCTAACCTAAAAATCTCAATAAATACAAACAAAATTGGCGCCCAACGTGTGACGTTTGAACAAAATCTATCAAATGCTACCGGTGCTACTTGGCTATAAAAATTGATAGAAACACATGGTTTAATTAAAAAGACTTTCGTTAGTTGGTTAAATGATTTCTCAGCCTCGTTTTGCCAATATGAATATCTTATATATTATATGTAACACAGACCCAGACCCAGACTCACACTCAGACCCGGGTCGTTTAGCCCTTTAAGCAAAAACTTTCTTCCGCTTTATTTGGATGCTGTGCTCAGTGGGATTTTCGGTTTTCTGAGGTTATTAATTGACCATTGACCCCGCACGAACGTCGGGCACAACCGTTTGACCGACTGGGTCGAAAGGCCGAGCGATTTTAGTTTTTTCGGATTTGGCAAAAACAAGTTCTTGGAAGCGTTGTAAGTTGGCAAAAGACGGCCAAAATATGTAGATTACATACACTGGGAGAATAGTGTGGTATAATCTGTTGTATCTTGATCTACCTAATATTATTATACGGTCACAACAACCCCATTGGGTCAAAGCCTGAAGCACTATTTGTCTTTTTTCTGCCTCCTTCACTGAAGATCTTTTTTTACGTGAGTGGATTTTAAGTCCTACACCACAACCTAGTTTTTCTAGGACGGTCATGCCTATATCGACATGAGCCGAACTCGCAACCTCTTGTTTAGTGGAAAATTGCGCTATCCACTGGTCCACTGAGGCCTACCTAATATCTACCTAATCTATAAATTCTTATTTTTTCAGTGTACTTCCAAAGCGAATTTCTTGTTCAAAACTTGACCCATATCTATTTCTGCACAACCTTTTCTTCCAGTGTACCACTAAATAGAATTTTGTTGGTCAAAATTTTCATCAATCGTTCGATTGATGAATAATTCAATGCTAAACACATACATATACTTCTATACCTATATATGATATAGACATATCTACATCTATTTTTTTTCATTTTGGTAATTAACTCTGGGTCAATAGGGTGTTCGGCGAGCTAATATAAGTCGCAGCCGATTTCTATGTGAAGCTCAGTTTAGACTTTAGACGCGTCTCGAGATGAGCAAACATTTGGCCTTCTTGGCGCTGACCGCCATTGTCTTATGGCTAACACTTGCCCAGCGTGCGGCGGCCGAGACCAGGATCGAGGTGGACGAAAACGGCGATGAGTACGAGCTGAAGCGTTTCTATATACAGGGTCGCCAGTTGTCCGGCGCCGGCAGCCAGTCCCAGTGTGTGGTCACCCGGCGCAAGCGTGCCAGCCGCCAGCTGACCGTGTTGCCAGCATCTGGCGTTGCCGTTAGCTCGCAGCAGCTGAGCTTTAGCGCCGCCCCAGTGGAGTCCGAGCAAATGGCAGCTGCTGTTGGCGGACAGGAGAATGGACAGCGTCGTTATGTGGCGTTGACAGCGCTGCTCAAGGAGCAACAGGAGGAGGAGGATGAGGAGGAGGACGACGATGAAGACGACGTCGAGGGGGACATGGAGAACATGGATGAAGAGGAGGATATGAACGACGAGCAACCGCAGCTTGCCAATGGTGAGCAGTCGGTGCAAGTGCAACCTGTGCCCACCTATGCATTGCCATTGCCACAGGCTGTGGCCGCTGTGAGCAGCGGTAATGCTGCCCACTTGACACAGGGTGTCAGCGTGGTGGCCAGTGCTGCCACGCACGCCAATGTGGCTGGTGATGCAGGCATTGTGGTGGTGGAGTCCGCTCAACCACCCAAAGTGAATCCCAATACACATGCAGTGTTCGAGCTGAAGCCACTGGAACAGCCAGCTGAGTATTCGCCATATACGCCACATGCCTTTGCCGAGGATGAGGAGGACGAGGATGAGGAGGACTTTGAGGGCGATGAGCAGGATGAGGATTACTTCTATTATGGACCACAGCGCTATCAAGCCTTGAGCCTGTACGAAGATCGTGAACACGAGGTCACCGAGGATGCGCCTACGACCACAACTGCCATTTGGAGCACGGATCCCGATAGCGATATACATCCCGTCATAAATGAAGTCAATCAGCCGGGCATCGATCAGAAGAAGAAAAAGAAGAAGACCAACAAGAAGAAGCAGCGCCCCAGGAAGACAAATAAGAAGAAGAAGCCCACGGCTGAGCAGCAGCTGGAAATGGACGAGGAGCAGGACGAGGAGCTAGCCATAAAGAAGAAGAAGCCAACGCAGCAGTCCTCAAGCGACAGCAGCAGCAGCAGCGTGGCAATTGTCCAGGAGAAGCCCGTCAGCAGCTCCACACTAGCCAGCAGCGCTGCCAGCGTCTCTGCCGGCGCACCCGCCAAACGTAGGCGCCCATCGGGCAGCAGCAGCAGCAGCAAGCGCCAGAAGAAGAAGAAGTCCAAGAAGACCAAGAAGACTAAGAAGAACAAGAGGAAGCAGTCCGGCAGCCTTAGCCTCAACTCCAACAACAACAAGCGCCGACGCCCGCAGAGCTACAGCAACAGCGCTGCCCGTCCCATCGGCGGCTACAACCGCCGCCGCCCGCAGCTGAGCCTGGCGCAGCAGCAGAAGCGCCGTCGCATGCAGCAGCAGCAGAAGCGTCGCCGCCAGCAGCAGCTGGAGCAGGAGCGCCGCCGCCGTCGCCGCAACCGCAACCGCAATCGCAACCGGCAGAGCGCCAACAATCGCCCCATGTACTTCGGGGACGAGCCCATCATCAACTGCATCTACATCAACAAGGATCCGCCCACGACCACCACGACGACGACGACGACCAGCACCACGACCACGCCGCGTCCCTTCTGGAACCTGCTGGGGCGCAACACGGCCAACACTGCCGCCCCCGCAGCGCCCGCCCAGCCCATGCAGCGCAACGGCGACTTCGGCTATCGCAAGCGCGCGGCCCTCAAGTTTGTCGGCTAATTATCGATTAATCGATTAATGCATCCGATAACCTAGCTTACACTCGAAATTAATTAACTTATTTTTTTTTTTGCTAGCTGCGTATTTATTTATTTATTTTTATATTATTTTTTTTCATATTGTAAATGGTATTTTTTTTAAACGATTAAATTTTTGTTTAATGTTGAGGGTTTTTTTTAATGGGGGGAGAGGGGTTTAAGATAAGAGAAAGATTTGGCAGAAAAGTTTGACTCAGCATCATTTTGTATCAAAAGGTCCAAAAAGTTCAACAATTTGACCCGAGCAAAAAAAGAAATTTCACTTTTAAAGGTGAAAGTTTTTTCATTTTTTAAATAATTAATCGAATTTTTGATGTTTTCTTTATTAATACAAATGGTCTTCACGCAAAAACCAAAAGATATAAGCCAGGGTGACCTGATAGGTTATAAGATACCTTAAATACTTTCAGGTTTAATCGAAACGCAGACTCATTCCAGCTCTACTATGCAATTTCAGGGGAGTTTAACGAAATTTCTAGTTATAACCATAAAGAATCCAACTGGTTCCTCTATGAAATGAAAATATTTTTCAAGACAAAGAAGTTATAGAAGTCTTAAAAATATAAACACTTTTTGTATGAAATGGATGAAATTTGAAGTTTGTTTGAAAAATCATAAACAAAATGGTATAAAAAGTCAAAATCGGTGCTGTTTTGACTGAGTTATGAGCGTTTGAAATATGTCCCGTAAAATTTTACTCGATTTCAGGCCGATTTTTGGGTGAAAAATGAAACTCATCTGGAGAAGTTTTAAAGTAGTATGGAAAAAAAAACTATAATTTTGAGTTTATAAATCTCAACCTTTTTTCCGAAGGAAAGGGGGACCCTTACTTCAAATCCAAAAAATTTTCAAAAAAGTTTTTTTTACGAATTGAGTAAAATTTAAATATACACCGAGTTTGATTCGCAAATTATGAACATAATGGTATAACAAGTCAAAATCTGTGGACATATGACCGAGTTATGAGGGTTTGAAATACGTTCGCAGAGGACATTTTTACCTGACATGTTAAAATTTTGATCCATTTCAGGCCGATTTTTGGGTGAAAAATGAAACTCATCTGGAAAAGTTTTAAAGTAGTTTTTTATGCTAATATTAATCACCGAAATGGAAAAGTATTAAAATTTTGAGTTCTTAGATTTCAAAATTTTTTCAAAAGTAAGGGGGAACCCTTACTCCAAAATTGAAAAAATTTCAAAATAGTTTTTTTTTACGAATTGAGTAAAATTTTAATATAGAACGAGTTTGATTCGAAAATTATGAACATAATGGTATAACAAGTCGAAATCGGTGGACATATGACCGAGTTATGAGGGTTTGAAATATGCTCCCAGAGGACATTTTTCTCTGACAATACTTAGTAATACAGGGTATGTACCAAATCTGTCAATCCCAAAAATTTCGTATCGATTTTTTGGAACCGAAACTTATCTAAAATGTGCAGGCTGTCCGTTTCCCTCTGCCCTTTTGCTGTTATTCCGCCTCCCACTCCCAGTCGTTCGGCGCCTCATCCTGCGCCTGCAACTCCTATGCCACCTCCTTACGGCACGTTGTGACAGGTGTGTAACATGAATCTTTCAATGCCGTGTGACGTGTCCAGTTCAGCCCTGAAACGAAGCCACCCCAAGCCCAGCGAGGACAATGACGAGTCCAGCAGAGAGTCGAGGGCAGGATACATGCATGAGTGCGCACACAGACGGACCGACAGAGGGACCGAAAGGGACAGCTATTGGGCAGAGTGCGAAAGTGTGAGCGAGATGGCTGCTGTTATTTATGATTTCCGCCACTAGATGGCGCTACCGATGGAATACCAAATGTCATCGGACAATGGACATACGCTGACTGACGCTGCGGCATTTCCGTTCTGTGCCTGGCCAAAAGGGCACCCTGACCAACCACGCCCCCAAATCCCCCAAAGCGCCCAATAGGCGAACGTCACACTGACCAAAAAAAGTATATGAACTTTTCAATTTTCCACTTAATTATTTATAAATTGACGAATTGAAAATAAATTTGGGTTATTTTAATTTTGGTTTTTGTGTCACTTTCGAAGGGTTGGGAGAGTGACTTTTGACCCGTGAGTTGACAAATACTTTTGGTTCCCATTGTGGAAATGTGCTCATATGTTGTGTGTGGAGTGGATCGATATTTGTGTCCAGCAGCAGCAGCAGCCAGGCAGCCAGGCAGCTGTACATTTCGTGCAAGTTGTGGTTAGCTGAAGTATCTACAAGATATATATAGTATACCCCGACACCCACCTATGCCCCAGACCCACCTACGCCCACACAACCATCTACGCCCTCAAATGAGCTTGCTTCGGCTCCCTCCCAACTTTGGTTTCAGTTTGTTCTATAAAATGGGAATGTCGAGACTCGGATACACTTGTTTTATGGTCATCGGATGGTTCCCAAAATTTACATAAATATTTCTTTTTGACTCTTTGGTCTTTGAGTTTTGGATAAGTCCTTAAAATGGTCTCTATTCCTAGGCTATATCAAGGATAGAATTCTATAAATTCAGCTAAAATGAGGGCCAAATCTAAAAAAGATTTCAAAGATGCACAAGAATCTCAGTGTCTCTTACACCAAAATAAGACCACCCAATAATCAAGGCAATTGTCAAAATTGTTTAAATGTGCCAATGATTTCCATGGTGCAATAGAACTATTTTATGGGTCTCAGTGGACCAGTGGATAGCGCTCTGTCCCGCCAAGAGGTTACCCTCCTAGAAAACCTAGGTTGTGGCGTAGGACTTGAAATCCATCCACGTAAAAAAAGTTCTTCAGTTAAGGAAAGCAGAAATAAAGACAAATAATGCTTCAGGCTCTGACCAGATGGGGTTGTAATTGCTATATAATAATAATAGAACCATCTTCTTGGTAATAAATGTCTTGAGAGGACTGAAAAACTATTTATTTCGAAGAAAATAGTTCAATTTCACCACGATAAGCTCCATAGCAGCAGAACATCATCTTACTTTCAAGAAAAACCACCAATCGAGCTTTGACTGTACGTATTCCATCAAATCGAGGAGTGTTTATATATCCATATAAATTATTATTTAATATACAATTGGTTACTTTGGAAATCTGATAGCCGACGACCCCAACAACATATTTTCGAAATTGTTTTTATTTCTTCTAGGTCGGGGGGTTGGTTCTATACTCTATATATTTGACTGGGTAATGTCGTTGATAGCGTGCTACGATGATTGTTGGTTGTGCTATTGGCACGCTTTAATGGCATGTAAACCCCTATAAGACATAAGCAGAGGGTGTCAGCAAAAGGTGCTTGAGTGGGCAACTAATCAAGAGAAGGGGGGTAAAAACAAGTTAGGAACGATTGTCTATAGTTCGCGGAAAATTTGAGACTCTTTTCAATGGGCCTAGATACTATAGCTCTACTTGATCGAACTATTTTTAAGGAGCACGCAAAAGTATGCTTTATTCTTTTGGTAGATGACAAATGTCTGCTATAAGAAAAATCGAATGATGTGAATGAATTTTGTATCTTCCGTATCTATGCGTCGATCGATATGAAATTGGGTAGATCAATATATAATGCAAAAATTGAATGTAATCTAATATTTAAACGTCAAAAGCTGCGGAAACTTGGGAAATATGGGCGAAACCGGCTTGCAGTTGTATGATTGAATGACGTATATTTTCTGTCTGTATGAAACGATCGATTTGAAATTTGGTAGACTGAAAGATAATGAAAAATTTGAATGTAATTTAAAATTTAAATGTCAAAAGCGGGATAGATATAGAAAATATGGGAAAATACGGATGATATATTGGCTCGATTCTGTTGATTTCAGCAGACATTCGTCTGAGAATATTGATTTCTTGACTTTTAAGGTACCTACCACGCTGCCTTATAGGCGTAACAAACTTCAGCACAAAGTAAGTGTACTTTTTTCTACGTAAAGAGTATATTATAGTCAAACGACAAAGCTGTCGAAGAGAAAACTTAGAAAATTGTGTCATTTTTGGAAATTGGTGACATTAAATTAATATTTTTTCATTTAGTAGGGTATGTGCACAGCACATCACATTCGCTTTAGACTTTTTATTGACATTTGGTAAATATTTACGCAAATGCGAATGGTCTTTTGCATTCGCTCCTGGGGGGAGTTCGGTTTTGTGTTCTTGGGGTGAGCTTTTGCGGCATGCAACATTGGCATTGACTTTGGCCGTTACTTTGTGTAATTAATAAGTGAGAAGAGGTCCTTGCACTGGGTCTACAAACAGCAGGAATCGTGGCAGAAGGCACACAAAATTGAGCTGTTCGGAGCGAGGATCCTCAGGATCGCAGCTGTGCGCGCGGAGCCAAAGCAGGTCATTGCCTTGGTCAGAAGATGGTCAAGAAGAAGAAGCAGAAGAAACTGGTACCAGATACATAATTTGTGACTTGTGGTTGCCACAAAAAGCGGCACAGTGTGTGTGTATGTGTGTGTGTGTGTGTGTGTGCCCCAGTTTGGTTGAAAGAAGGGCACGAGCCAAAAGCCAAGGCAGGTAAGAAAGGATAATGCCGCAACAGTCGCCGTGAAACGGTTACCGGCGTTGCAGTTAGCCCAACTGATTTATGGCCAGGGTATTGATTAAGCGTTGAGTGCCGCGAGCTGTGTGCCCCCCTTGCGCCCCGCCCCCCTCAACTCTGCCCCAACGCACACACACACCACACACACCACACACACAAGGTGTGAGCTACAAACCCTCGACAGTTGGTGTCGACAGATTGCCCAAGGGTCGTGAAACCCTGCGGCTGCTGAAGATGATACCGTTTCGGCAGATGTTTCAACGGGCTGCTCCTTAATTTTTTGGTATATTTTTTCAATTTTATTGACGAGCGACTCGCCTAGTTACGCAATGATTTGCACGGCTTTAGCCCTTAGGCGCGTGGGCGTGGCAGCGCACACGAAAAAGGTGCGTCTATTTAGTCATAATTGGATGCGTAATTGCCTGTCCAGACGGGACAGCGAGATGACGCTCGGGATGATGATTATGTTGATGAAGATGATGATGATGATTGCAGTTGTGGATGGGCCTTAGTTTGGCGTGGAGAATTAAGAATTTAGTGTTTGACGCCAACAATTTCGATGGGCCTCGACAATTTTATTTATCCTTCATTTTATTTCTTAATAGGTGTAAAGTTGTTTCGGAACACAATGGATTTGCCATAAAATCTATGGCTCCGAAGTTGGTTCTAACGAAGGGTGTGCCTGATTGACAGTTGGTGAAAATAAAAATGTATCAAAAGACTCAAAACTATATCAAATGATCATGCATATAAGCAATAAAGGAAGCATTATCTTTTCCACATGTCGAAAGTTTGATACTACTTTCGAAGCTTACATATAAATTATATAGGATTAGAAATTCCTGCGAATGTATAATAAATCGGTGACATTATTTGTAAATTTGGTGGATCGATAGATATTACTTAAAAATAAAGATGGGTTCAATTTGAAATGTAATAGTTTTCAAAACATGTGAAATCTGGGCAACACCGATGTTTGTAGTTGTATGCGAGCTACATGAAATAATGGTCCGATCCTGTAAGTTCCGTCAAATCAACAGCGTCTCCAGAGCTAAGACAGACAGACTTCAGATGGCCATGTTCCAACTTATATATTTTTTTCTCTTTTGGCTCAAAGTATGTATATATCTGTATCCTTTGAAAAGGGTAGAATTAAATCAAATCTGAATAAATTTGAATATATTGATATAAGTGATATATTCAAAATATCATCTTTATTTATTTATTCCAATCGCACTTATGCAAAACAATATAGAGATCTCTGAACTAGAGCAAAAATGAATGAAAACATTTTACTAGATCTAGTAAGATATTTGTTTTTGCATTCAACGGCTTGATCGATCAGTGGATAGCGCACTGTGATGCCAAATAAAATGCTGTGGATTCGAGCCTCACTCATGTCGATAGCCTGATCCTCCTATGGAAAAATAAAAATTGGCGTAGTATAGGCTGAAATAGTGAGTAGAAAACGGCTCCTATAGGGTTGCTATGACCATATAATAATGATAATAATAATAATCAACGGCTAAGTCGATTTAGATCTGTTGTTTCTCTGTCCAACAACATGATTCCACATATCTCCTCATTTCGAATATGAATTAAAAGTTATTCATTAAAATTGCTTCAATATATAAATTTCGTCAATTATATAGCATTTTAGATGTAGATTTAGATTTGGACAACCAGTTTTTCTAAATTATTTTGTATGCCCCTTGGATTTCAGATTCAGATATAGATAGATTTCTTTTCAAATTTGTTAATTACTTTGTGATTTAAGTAAGATAGGCTCAAATATATCTAAATCTTCCATAAGTTACTCTCGCTTTTCCAAGGTCCTTCTAAAACTCTCCTGTTGGAAAAACATTTCACAGCGACTGAGTTCCCAAGATCCTGGTTACTCATGGGCCCCTCAGTTAGGCAAATGTAAATTTTCTTTTTCGACATTCTATATTTAAAGTAATTCGCCTTACTTGAGTCGATTATCCACTATATTGAAATTTGAAAATTGTGAAATTTGGAAAATAGTATATTTATTATATATATAACAGATATAAGTAAATATCATCTAAGAAATATAAAACTATGGGCTATTTTATGACAATAATCAGAATCTTAGGTGTATGATAATCTTAATGTATGATACAGTGAAGGAAGCTAGAAATAAAGGGAAAATAGTGCTTCAAGCTGTGGCCCGATAGGGTTGTTATGGCCACTTTTTTTTTATCCTTATAGCATAATACCGCGCCCTATTTGTTTAGTTCGATACTGAGGTTAGTACTACGAGTCCGCGATTTCAGTTTAGCTTGCATAAATACTGAAGCTGAAGTTGGTCAAGTAATACTCTCTTTCTCTCAATCTTTCCATGTCTACTCTGCTCCTTCTCTAATCGGCTCCATCTTTCTCTCAATCAAGGACATGAAAAGCAGCTGCTCGGCTGGATGCTGCAACCGTCAGAGTCGCAGAGGAATTTGTAGGGACAGCTCCTGCGGTGGGGCAGTGTGGGGCAACGTGGCATACAAAAACCGATCGTCAAGTTAATTATAAAGCCAACTCCCGACGTCCACACACAACTCAGCTGGCTGTCCTTGCCGTGCGTCAAATTGGAGCTCCAAAAACAGGTCGCGTAGGGGGAGAGGGGGATTTGGCAGCAGATTGAGGCACGAGGCACGAGGCACGAGTCAAGTCAGAAATGCAGCTTGCAGCTTGAGCCTGGAATGGAAACAGAAAGAGAAACAGAAACAGGTAAAGGCAGAGGTAACAGCAAATGATGCACGCCACAAGATGTTGCAGTCCTGCAGATGATGACCGAGCGGAAGAGGGGGACGCATTTCGGAACCGCGTCTACAGATGAACACAAAGACAATGCGACATGGGGCACGTGCCCTCCTCGGTGTCTTCTTTTATTTACGACGCAGTCGAATGCCATTGTTGTTGCAAGGATGCAAAAAAGGACCTGACTGCAACATCCGAGGACGAGTGAGCGCGCGCGCGCTCGCTCCGAAGGGTCGCTCAGGCAATGCACCTGTTAGACCCTCCTATTAAATAGGGCCCAGAACACAACAATAACAATGTATTAAGCAGCAGCAGCAGCAGCAGCAGGTTCAATGCACTGCCTCAAGAGGCAAGTGGCAAGTGGCAAGTGCCTGTGGCAGCATCTGATCTGTATGCAAGCTGAAGATGTTCAAGATCTTCTAGCGAAGGGTGAGCGAAAGATCCTTTCTGGGGATAAAAGAGGCTCGGTAGACGTGGAACGTGTGCATAATGCAATGTTGGGCTGCAGATGGTGTTAGCCATAAAAATGAAATTGACTTTATAAGGAGAAGCTTACAAATGCATCCAACTATTCTTTGTGGTTAGGCAATATTCCATTAGAAATATATACATCGATTGTTATGTAAAAGGTTTATTTCACTGTTGAGAGTATATTATGTATTAAAGATTGTCTTATTTTTCAAATGGAAAGATTTATCTGAAAGGTGCAAAGTATATACTGAAGATACAAAAGTTCATCTGAGTAAAGACCATAATTACTTAGTTAATGCATTTGTGTTTTGTTTAAATCTTTAGATAATATGTTCAATAAGAAATATACCAAGTTTCAGAAGTCAATCTCAACTATTTTTAAGACACCAGCCGATTGAAGAGCTCCATCAGCAGTTGGGAGAAAGTCCCAAACTTGAAGCGCGTTTTTTAGAATTTCATTTTTAACAATTAGAAGAAAATTTGCTTCAATGAATAAAACGATCTAATTACAAATTTAATATTTTAATTATTATCAATTGATTTTAAAAGTTTCTTAGCTAAAGTTGTTTTAAAAGATGTGTATTTAGCTAATTTTTCTGTTTTATAATATTACCTTATGTAACTTTTGTATTCCACAAGAACTCACGAATTTAAGATGAATAGTTTGTGCTATGTGATCTTTTATAGCGTAAAGTATTCAGTTCAGTCATGAATAAAAGTGTTTTCCATATATTCAGGAAACTTTATCTCACATAGTCATATGTAGATTCTTCAAACTAAAGTTTTTTCCATTTGGCTATATCATAAAAATATTTTCCAACTCTCCTAGGGATAACCCTAAGTTTTCACCCAAAGGTCATCTGCGTAATACGGGGCCTCAGTGGACTAGTGGATAACGCACTGTCCCGCGAAACAAAAGGTGTTGGGCTTAAGTCCCGCTCATGTACTTAGCATGACCTTCCTAGAAAAACTAGGTTGTGGCGTAGGATTTGAAATCCACCCACAAAAAAAAAGAGTATTCCGTGAAGGAAGCTAAAAATAAAGGAAAAAAGTGCTTCAGGCTGTGATCCAATAGGGTTGTTATAGCCACAAATACGTAATACTCCAGTCATTATAAGCCCAGTTATATCTTAAAAAGTTTGGGAAAGTCAATTCAAGTAATTTAAAGCGAAAGAATCATTAAACTATAACTCAGTAGCTAAAGTCAAGACCCCCTTCTCCAAAAACTGGTTGCAACGCACACCTGAGCCTGATGGAACAATGCAACAAATTGAGCTGAGGAAAGAGCCGAGAGGCCACCTGAAGGGCCTCTCGATTATTGCAGTTGCAGTTGCTCCGTTGGATGATGGCTCAGCGCCCTCCCCCAAGCTACCAGCAGCTCAGCGCAGAAGAGGAAGCACAAGCACCATCAGAGGAGGAGGAGGAGGAGGAGGAAGAAGAAGAGGAAGCAGAAGCACGGATGGTTCCAGAGTCACATCTGTGTCTAAAAGACGTTTCACCTTTAGGGTAGGACAATAACTGAAATGAAATAAAAAAAAAAGAAAAACAAGAACAACAAGAAAATGTCATGTGGGCCCTCTCACAGGGGACAGGGTCTGCATTTAGATAGATAGATAGATCCGGGGGCAAACGGGGCACGTGCCCTCTCAAGCGCGAAATGCAACAGAGAAGAAGAAGAAGCAGCACCACCAACTTAAGTGGAGGAAGGAGGTGGCAGGAAGGAAAATGACTAGCCAAATGGATGTCTGGAAAAGAAGAAGATGCAACGAGTGAAAACACGAACTCGACGCGGTTTCGGCATTAGTAATATCTGTCGACCAGCGTTGTAATACTGTACCAAATCATGCACTGAGCAAAATAGGGTGACCTTATTGATATCTGAAATTTTATTTTGATAAATTGGATAAATTTTGATGATTTTTTTAGGTACTTAAAGTGGGTTATCAATAGGCTGTAGACTTGGGAGATATAGGAAAGTGCCAAGCCAGGACTCAGTTTTTATTGATGTTTATAATACATTAGAGGGGCCTCGGTGGTCCAGTGGATAGCGCACTGTCCCGCCGAACAAGAGGTGCGAGGTTCGAGTCTCGCTCATGCCTTTAGGCCTGACCCTCCTAGAAAAACTAGGTTGTGGCGTAGGATTTGAGATCCACCCACATAAAAATGTTCTTCAGTGAAGGAAGCAGAAATAGAGGAAAATAGAGCTTCAGGTATTGACCCGAAAGGGTTGTTATGACCATATAAAAATAATAATACATCGGACTGCTAGTTATATCATATAACTATCATACAGCAAATACCCATGTTTCACATATTCTTCATGTTATTACATTTAAGATTAGCACAATTTTAAGGGTCCTTATCATATTATAATACATTTCATTATGATATATCATATCGTATTCCCACTTTTTTCCAGTGTACATCTTATTCCTCTGCTTAATCAACACTCTCTGTTAGACTGCACAACCTGCACTTCCGGCTGTGCTGCGGTTGACTGTGAGTTCCTAACTAACCATTCCTTAAATTCATTATGATCATCCACAACATCATTATCATCTTCATCATTATCATTGTGTTTTCGTTTCGTATTCTTTAATTGCTCCACGCCACACACACTCGAAACACACTCAACTATCCTGCCTCAGAGGTTTTCCCTTATTTTCTTATACTGGCCCTTTACCACTCATATAATACAATGGGCTTTATGCAATATACCTATATTTTCCTATTAAAACAGACCCTGAACCAACTGCAGCTAAATTAGATTAAGCAGTCATGCACATGTCTCTGCTCGAGGCATTCGAGCCGCATTCCATGAGGCCCGTCGAAAGGGTTGACTCTTGACTTCTCTATTTGATTGATAAACTTTGGGCCTGAGGCGAACATATTGCTCACCAGGTGTTAAATGCATAAAAGATAGACTATACTGGCTAGTAGGGAAAATTATCTTAAGATACTTAATGCAGCTGGTCGAGACAGTTGGGCGACAATCTCTTGGTTGGGAAAGAAAGTCAAGTCGTATATTTCCTTAATATTGACAAATAATACATTATTGGGTGATTATTTTGCTCATATATTTTAGATACTATCTCAATTTTAAGAATAAAAATGTTCACGAAACATGATCATCTTTGCACGTTCCCAAAAGGTTTTCAAGCTTAAGACGTTTTTTAACTATTTCCCAATGCAACGAACAGTTCTTACATTAGGATTCCTTTAAGTGGATCAATTATATATGTTTATGAAGTAAAATAAACCAGTCTAGTGAAATTTACTGAAAAAAATGAGATAATATGTTTATTATAATGCAAATTCAGCAAGATTTGAATGTAATTATGAAAGCTTTGCACGAGTTCAGGAGGTCTACAAATGCGCCTATTTCTTTTACATTTCCTAAAAAGAAGTAAATATTGAGAACTTCCATCTTAATTGAATGATATACATGAAGAACAGAAGAATTTGCCTTAGAAATATTGGTTTAATTTGTTTTTATTTAACTATCGAATCGAATCTGAATGGTGAAGATGGTGTATATAGACCGAATCTTGGGAAATCAAACGCCTTGAAGGGTTTTTTGGGATCACAGAACTTAACAACGATGATGACTTATTGGAAGAATGGAAATTTTAAGAAAAGTTTTAATTTGCAGCAACTATTAAACAACTAAAATATATCCAGTAACATTGGACAACTATGTGAAAAGCCATATTAAATTAATTTCAAAATTAGACCGCCTCAAAATGTAGTTCTTTTTCCCCAATGTACAAATTTGATGTATTTATAAGCCGATTATGTTGAAAATTTCAGTTTAAGTAATTATTATATTCATGCAATCGCATACGAAATTTCTTTGGGCTCGTTAAAGTTTTCACCAAAATATGGCTTCAAATAGCTAAGGAGGGATCTGAATGGTACAGGGTCCAAGTGTCACCAAGAGGAAGGGCCTAAGGGCCTAAGGGCCTAAACAAAACCATATAAGAGCAGTGAGCTCCGCGCTACTTATGCATATCATGGCTTGTTGTGCACAACAACCCACATGCAACGACTCCGGACGGATGGTCGGATGGACTGAGGAACTTTTGGACTGTTCCGATTGTTGTTGTTGCATTATCAAGATGCCAGGCGAATGTCGCCTTGGCAGAAAGTAATTGAGAGTTGGCCAAGTGTGTTGCAAGTCGCGAGCCTTGCAGCTGGTCAAATAGGTGTGTTGCAAGCATGGCAAGTGTTGCAAGGGTAACAACTACTGTTGCAGCAGGGGGAACGCTTCACTGATCCAGTTGATTTGAGCGGGGCATGCGTCCTAATCTGGCAATTGGAACGCGCCAGCGTCAGCTGGAAATGTTTTACTGCTTCTTCCTCTTCGTCTTCTTCTTCCTCTTCTTCTTCCTCATTTTGGCGTCAACTTGCAACAGATCCTGCGCCTGCCACTGAACCATTTAATAAACCACAGGGCCGTTACAACTCGCCCAGCAGGGCATGTCAATGAGGCCTTATCAAGCGCAAGACACGACGACAGAGGGGGAAACGGAGCGGCAGAGGCCGGGACCGAGGCCGTGGCAGAGACAACTGTCTTGCCGCCTGTCTTCGGTTCGTTGCACAAATGGCGGGAAAAATCCAGCACCTTTTGAAGACAAACCTCGAGACACACATGGACTACGTTTATGAGGCTACATTTCTTATCAGCCAACGTCCCAACGCGTTGGGCTTGGGGTTTGGGGTTTGGGTATGCGGGCGTGGAAAGCTCCAAGAGATAATATGCCATATATGTATATATTTTGGGGACTTGGGCGTGGGAAAATCGTATATGTGGGAAAAGGTTTTGGGCATTAGATATGCTCCAAACTCAGCCTCTGAACATATACACATCCATATCTATATCCACGACTTTGTGCCAGACACTGCACCAGGTATTTAGGAAGTGGCTGATCTTCCGTTCAGCCGATAAACCCACAACTCAAGCAGGAAACGCCTTCCTCCTCGCTTTTTTTTGCACTTTTTAATTTGTATATATATATTTTTTTACGCTACAAAGCATTTTATATAGCTAAAGATATATCGTATGTAATGAAAATGAAAATGAAAACAAGAAAAGTGGAAAAAAATCAAAACATTATAAAGCAATGCAAACTGTGGGCAATTATCACGCGCAACCCATGAAACTGGTGCACAAAACCCAAGTGGGGAGACATGGGGCGAGGGGCGCCAGGCTATAGATTGTGGGGGAAAACTAAGTGGTACTCCTGCTAGTATGGAAAATCAGAAGCAAAATAGGCATTAAGCCTATGGGGGAATAGTCTATGGGTCTATAGTCTATGGGTCTATAGTCCATGGGTCTATAGTCAATGGGTCTATAGTCTATGGGTCTATAGTCTATGGGTCTATAGTCTATGGGTCTGTAGCTTAGACTGCTCGGAAAGCATAATAATTATTACTTGACAATTATGTTTTATATAAGTCGATTTTATGCTCCATTTACCGCTTAAATATAACTAAGAATCTGTCAGCTGTGGAATATATCCTCACCTGATTGTGCTTAATAAAATACATTATATCCATTTCCTGTAAAAAAATTCTCCAATCTTTAGGAATTTAGAACCCATCATTATTTAGTTAGTAACACAAAAGATGGTAATTCCTTGGTGCGCCATCCATAACACACCTTATAGATGGTTGTATGAGCGCCTCCTAATCAAGATCTTGGAGCTTCTGGCGAGACAATATCGATGTATGTCGCCTGGCGTTGTTTTGTAGAAACACAATTCTCCTCCTGTTGACCAAAGCTGTGGGCTTCTGGGAGATTACCTACTTCAGTCTATCCAATTGCTGACAAAGAGTAGTCGTAGAGGAACAACTCATAGTAGAAACATCCTTTCTTGTCCCAACACAAAAGGCATTAAAACCTTCCTGGTTGTCGATCCTGAGACGTTTATGTCGGCTCATTACCTTTCGACAACGATCGTTTTTATTTGGCGTTGTTGTATGTGATCCACTTTTTATAACTAGTCAACATCCGCTTCAAAAATGGAATATTTTTTTCGTTATCTCATGAGGCACCCATAGATCGAGCTTTTTTGTGGATCCCGTCTATTTCAGTTTGCGCAATGTTAAGTTCCTATGGGCCTCAGTGGGCCAGTGTACAGCGCACTGACCCGCCAGAAAAGAGGTGCGACTTCGAGTACCGCTCATGTCGATATAGTCATGACCCTCCTAGAAAAACTAGGTTGTGGCGTAGGACTTGAAATCTGCCCACGTAAAAAGAAGATATTCAATGAAGAAAGTTAAAAAAATGACAAATAGTGCTTCAGGCTTTGACTCAATGGGGTTGTTATGGCCATATAATAATAATATTGTAATAATCTTTAGTTCCTGGGCAATCTGAGCAGTACTCACATGAGGTCAGACTCGACGATTTCCCTTTTTTTCCTCGACATTTTGACTATTGGCCTCCCAATCATCAATATTTCCGGAACGAAATCGAAAAAAAGAAGAAAATTTGCATGATAATGTTATTTTCTCCCAGTTGGTGACCATCTTCGAAATCTCCTTAAACATTACTGAGTCAAGTGTCATCGTCGTCACCGTCATCTTTCTTAGTACAAAATATCATCTTTATTACGACATCTAGCTTAATCCAATTGAACTTATACAACGCGATATACAGATCACCAAAGCTATCTACTGCAAGAATAAAGAAGTGCCTGTTAGTAGACCCAATTTGTATCCGCTTAGAGTAGTATTATTGATTAGATCGAGTGTTAGATCATGTTGCAATATACTCCATCGAGAAGCTAAAAGAAGAGTCTTCCAAAGAACACTTTTTGTTTTGTTTTCAGTAATAGTAGCTATTGCCACTCGATCTGGTGATTGGAGAATATTTTGTCTCTAGATGGAGTTGATACTTTATGATATGTTAGACCACAATGATAAGGAAAGCATTGGTTTTCTATAAATGTTAAATTTTTGAGAGGAATAAAGACACACCTTAGGCTCTCAAGACGAGTGGTGTTCGAACCCTCGACCTGTAGTTTGGCGGAACAACGGCGTACCCACTGCTTCACCAAGTTAAAATCTCCCAAAATCGATTGAGTATTACTAAGTTTTAGTTAGGAGTTGCTTGGAACAAAGCAAGGGGCATTCATCAAGACAGCTTTAAGCCTTAATTCCAAATGTGCCATTCCTTTCTGAGCATGAGGAACTTGCCCAATATTTCAAATGTTGCAGGACTTGCATATTTTCTGAAATTCTTTCCATTTTTGCTCCTCATCTTGGCGTGCCAAATGCAATTATGACGAGTGCAGACTCTGGGCAAATGCCAGCAGCTCGGGGACTTGGCGCAGACGTCGCAGTAGTCAGACCGAGACGAAGTCCATATAGAAACTGCTCCCTGCAAATGCAGACGCAGTTGCTCGGTTGGACTCCGTTTTGGGCTGCATTTTGGTAGTTTGTCAGTTTCATATTTAGCAGATGCTTTCGGTTTTTTGTTTTGGTGCCACACCCAGGCTTAGGGCCCACCCACAGCAATCCACGGCGGTCTGCACCCTAATGTCAGGCATTCATTCACCTTTTACCCCTTGTGGTGCGGCGTTAAAAGTCACGATTAAGCATTAAAACGCTCGTCCTCAGCCATAACCTCAATGTCCCACCTCAATCCCACCCGCCCTCACTCCAATGCTGCACATCCCATAAGTCTACAGACCGCCCTCGAGACCTCGAGACAGACGCAGTTTCATTATCAAAAAAAAAAAAAAAACTCTTGTTGACTTTTGTTGGACTCATAATTCACCCAGCGCGGAGGGTGTTTCAGATCAGGGTCCAGGGGCCAAGGGCCAAGGGCCATGGGCAATGGGCGATGGGTGATGGGCGATGGGCTCGGCTTTTTTAGGGCATAAACTGCGTGAAATTAAGTAATTAAATGTTTACAAGGCAAAGTTCAGACAACCCGACTGCAATCATCCTCATCCTCATCATCATCATCATCATCATCATCATCATCATCAGGGACTTCATCAACAACAATAAATTGATAAATTAATGCAGATTTATCAAAACAAACAAGCTCTAATTAAATTGAGAGCACATAAATAATTTTTGATGACAGTTGATCTGGTTGATTGATCTATTTTGATGTATATACAATATACCAAATATACCAAAGTAAACAGGACTTTTATTTATAGGTTAATAACTAGATGAATATACTTTTTACCAATTGTATAGGTTAGCAAATTGGGGCCTCGGTGGACCAGTGGATAGCGCACTGTTCCGCCAAGCAAGAGGTGCGAGTTCGAGTCCCGCTCATGTCGATAAACATGACCTAAGCAGAATAAAGGAAAATAGTGATTCAGGCTTTGACCCGATCGGGTTGTTACAGTCATATAATGTGTTATTATGGTTTTTAATGTTCAAGGTTAAGGTTATTAAGGTTCTTCACTAGAGGAAGAAATAAAGGAAAATAATGCTTCAGGCAGACATTTTTAAGAATTAACTTTATAAAAAGTTGAACGAGAAAATATGTGAATTTAATTTATAATATTAAATTAATATATCTATTTGTCCTGACATTCTTCTGGAGACGTAAAGCTTAAAAGTACCGAAAGATCAAAAATTTATCTTCAGTCGCGGAGACTAAAAAGCTTAATGAGAAAACTTGTCACAGACTTTTCCATTATATTATAATTATGCTATACACTTGTCAGCACAGCCTGATCGAAATATTATATCATCTATCTGCAACACCACAATTATAAATCTTGCTTGTTCATATTTCTCATGTCTTAAGAGAATTTTAGGACTACCTAATTACAATTTTCGAGTAATCCTATTAAGATGTGAAAAAATTATTGATGTCAATTTCAGTATAGTGTCTATGGGCTCCTATATACCAAATTCCATGACTCTACCATAAAAATTGTGGCTGTGAAATACATTTCGTCTTATCCGGGAAAATAGCAGAGCGTATCAATATGTTGACAACTTTCATTCTTCAGATTGTTTTCGTTATTTTATATACCAAATTTAGACTCGATATCTCTATAAATCCAAAAGTTATGACCATTTTATCAAAAATTGTTGTATTGTCATTTATTCGGCCGTGAAATACAAAATTTAAAATTATCTCGATCTGCGCAGTGTTTATACGAATTTTGGACAAATATGAAATATTGAGAAATTAAAGATTAAAAATTGAACTTTTTAAGACTTTCAATTTAAAAAATATTTGATTTTTATGGATAAAATTAAGTATTGGAAATAATGGAATATTTCCATATTAAGATTGAAATATTCCAAAGTAAACAGAACTTTTTTAAAAAGTAAACTTTTATGGACAAAAACGAAACACAAGAGAAAACTGAGAGAGTTGGTTTTATATAGGCAAGAATTCTATCTTACTATTATTATTATATGGCCATAACAGCCCTTTCGGGTCAAAACCTGAAGCCCTACGTCGTACCTCTTGTTTGGCGGGACAATGCGCTATCCACTGGACCACCGAGGCCCCCAATTTCTCCCAATTCTCTCCTAGTAGAAAACTATATATGTCTTTGAGAGTAGAGAAAACCATTTTTTTCCGAAACATTTTCCTAATATGGCATAATATAGTATTGTTATTACGCTAGGCTAACACGTACATAAAATTTTCCGAAATTTTTAGCTGGACTCATAAATTTGTTTTGGCGCCAAAAACTGGCATCAAAAAGCGGGCCTTGAGGAGCGTGTAATTAGTCTGGGCAAATTTCTGATTCGACTTTGAACTGGCAGCGCCTACAGCTGTGACCGTTGATTGCCGCGAAATATGTCTCACTTGGGTCTCGAAACTAGTTTGCTCGGGACGCGGGACCCGGGACACTGGACACTGGACACAGGACACAACAGGCAGAGAGCTTTGCATTGTGTATGGCGTGTCCAGTTGTACGGTTGGCTCTCCAGTGGGCTGTCCGACATGACATAAGAAAACAAAGGCCTCGCATAGACAATGACTGAGAAATGCACTGGATGGCTGATAGCGATGGAAAGATCCGAGTCCGAGTTGACCAACGGTCGAAAAGTTCCCATCGAGGGGGGCCAAAAGCGGGACGAAGCTAAATAAAAATGCAAATAAATAAATGGTTGAGAGGCCGAGGCCCTGGGCTGATCCGTATCCAGCTTTCTGGCGAGGCTAGACGAGGGGTGCGCTGCTGACCAGTGTCCAGTCTTAAAGGCAGGCAAATGCTTAAAGGGTGGATGATTCGTTTCAATAATATCTTTGGGTCAATGCAATTTCCTTTTCGGGTGGTGCCCAAGAAACCCTTCCGCTATGCAGTCCCTGTGTCCTGTGCCATTTGCTCTCATTGTAATGAGTTGCGCCTTGTTTCACCCTTTGGCTTGGGCCCTGTCCCAGTTCCAGTTGCATTCGCTGGTCAGTTTCGTACTTAATTTACGGCTTCTGTGATGCGCCTCTGCCCCTGGCTCCGGCCCCTGCCCTTGCCCCGTCTTGTGATCCGGTCGACCTCATTTGAATATTAGTTGGGTTGGTCAATGATCTTGATTTGCCGAACTCTTGGCTGTGAAATTGCCTGGCTGGCCCTCGGAGCGTCTTCGACTTGAATCCGGGATACGGGACTTGAAACATTCTCACATCCTTTTGGCATTACACGCTTGACCAAGCCCCCTGCCCCGACGCCCGACGCCCTACGCCCGACGCCTGCCCCCGGCTCTTGGCCCTTGTCCCTTGTCCCTTGTCCCTAATGCGAGTTCGAGCTGAACTCATATTTCATCTGCAAGTAGCGAGGTCCAGTTCAGAGACCTATCCTCCGCATAATGTGTCCCGTTCGGTCAACATGCGTATTACAATTTGATCCTAGAGATTCCTAAATTCATTTAAATTTGTTTTATGACTGCGTAATTTTTCGCTTCTCTCCCCGTCTCCCTCTCTCCGGCCATATGCGACCGTTAAAATGATAATTTATGGATTGGTCAGTTTGTACCCCTTTTGCTCTTGGGTTAATGAGAGTTTGAACCTTTTGCCACGTTTTATCTTTGGTTTATCGCTTTAATTTCGCTTGATTAGCCAAAGCTGGGAACATATTTTCATGGGTTACTGATAGGTTTTAAATTAGCGTGGGGAAAAAATAATACATTATTTTGCAGTTCCGCGACTTAAGCATGTATTACGAGAAGAATTAAAGCTAAAACTAGTTATGGAATGGATTTTGGAGTTGACATAAAAATGTAGCTAAAATTTGAGCTAATCCATGAAGCATATAGGTAAAACGAAGGTATTGCTCAAAATAGTGTACCACGTGTTTTAGCAGTAAGAAGCAAATGTCTATATATATTATAGATAATATATATAATACGTCTTTGAATAAAAAAATCACTGCTACAAAAAATTTTGTAGTTTGAGAAGCAAAATATTGATTTTTTCTAGATAAATTTTATGTTTCGGAAGCTCCGTTGATATTATCAACCTAAAATTTGAGAAAATTACTTTTAGGCATCATCAATGTAGATATAGAAGCCATATTTCTAGCTATCATAGTTCAGCCGTATAGTCAATATTTCACATTTTACTATTTTAGCATGTTTTCAGCAGTTTCTACATCCTGTAACTTCCGTGTCTATAATTCGATAGTACTGAAATTTGTAGGATAGCTTCAGATACATTTTAAAATCCATTTGCCAAAATAAGTTACTCCCTTAGAAACGGTTTATTTGCCACATTCATCTTTATTTGATAGTAAAAAAGAATCTATAGTAAATATTTCACCTTTTACTATTTTTGCCCGTTTTCGGCAGTTTCTACATAACTTCCGCGTTTATGATTCGATTGTTCTGAAATTTGTAGGATAGCTTCAGATACATTTGAAAATTCATTTGCCAAAACAAGTTACTCCCTTAGAAACAGTTTATTTCCCACATTCATCTTTATTTATTAATCTATATAATATAAAATAACTACTAAATAAATTCAATATTTATAAACCCAATGACTGTTAAGAAAATCCTATGTCCAGTTGTCCAGTTCTCAAGGATATGAGAGTAGGTTTTTTAGGGCAAGGGCGCTGGGTCGAATGGGATTGAAATGAGGTCAGTGACTGAGCGAAAACAACAACAATTAGAAAGCGTAAAGGTAGACAATGGAAGAGAGAAACAGAAAGAGAGAGCGAGAGACAGAGAGAGGCACATAGGACACTTCCCAAGGGCATTGCGCGAACAAGTAACGGTTTTTCGTTTGACAGTCCTGAAACAGGACGTGTCCGAAGAAAAGAATAAGAATTAGAACAACGCACGGAAAATAGAACAAGTTTGCATGAGATTAACAATATAGCAGAATCTAACGGTCAGTTAGCATGGCGGGAAGAAAAGGGAAGATTAGAGACAGAGGAAGAGGAAGTGTAAGGTAAGGAAAATAATAGAGCAAAAGGCTGAGATTGCTCAAGAAATAATTATGCATATGAGCAAAAGTCGTATAACTACTAAGAATATTATTTCCTGCTACCATCTAAATTTCTAGTAAAAATGACATTTTACTCCTTTATTTTCTAGTATCTCACTCAGCAGCCATTTTCTCTGACCATCGATGCTGCGGTTGGTCCATATTTTCCCAAAATCTCAACCCAAAAACTGGCATTTTCTAGCCCAAAAAGGCCATATTTAATTGGCTTGGATTGGGTTTTGCAACCCTCCACGGCATAAAAGGTTATGCAAGGTTTAAGAGCAATCCTGAACCCCAACCCCAAACCCGGACAGTACTAATGAAATGATGTCTGGCATCAAGATTGAGAGATCAAGAGTTCAAAAGCAGACAAAATTCAATTAATTTTTAGCTAGAAAGTTCATCATTTGATGCGCTCGGACATTGGTCAGCTCGGAGTTCGGAGTTCGGGTCAGTTTCGCGCGTGGAAACTAAGGGCAGGCCAAGGGCAAGGAAGCGGTTTAAGAAGGCAGCAACCCCCGAAGATGGATTGCTCGCGGAGCAGAGCTGATCATTGGATCATAGGAGCAGAGCATAGGAGCTGCCGGGGTTAAGCCGCTAAACTGGTTTACGGTCGAGTCCTTTGGCTGTGATTTATGGGTTCGCATAAGACAACCCTTTATGGGCTCTATTGAAGTTGGCACTCGGCTGCCTGCGGCGCAACAGCATCCTTACAACGAGATCAAGATGAGGCAACATTGTTGATCTTAAGGTGTTGTTGTCCGCCCAGCCCGCCCTGGCTGGCCGCAAGATGTGCGTGTTAAAATACCTTGTTTGGGGTGGTGGCTTATATGGATGGATTGCCAGGCGATTAATTGGGTTACTTTGCATGCATCCTCATCATCATCATCATCATCATCGTCATCATCATTGTCTTTGGGTCAGTTTCGGGTCAACATCGGCTTCAGTTTCAGCTGTCGCCTAATTAGTCAAAGGGCCCTTTTAGCGCTCGATGGATACGCTTTGTGGCCTGAAATGTTTTGAAAGCGGTGCTGGGAACTGTGAAATATATATACGACTCGCACATACTCTATACTCTCTACATGCTATTTGTTTAACAATTAGCTTAATTATAGGGTATTATGTGGCGCCCAATGGCGTAGAAAGTCCGCCCATTGAAAGCTAAAACAAGTTTTCAGTTTGTTTTTTTGGGGAACTTTTAGCACAATTTCAGCATCATTTTCATCATTTTGTCAAAGACATGGTCTGGGTCTTGACTGGTTTTTTCTCAGCACCTTTTGACCCTAACGCAGACGAGTTGAGTCGAGTGTCGTTTTGGTTTTAAGTGCGCCCAAAACCAAAAAATATCACAACTCACATGTTTTATAGCCATAAAATACCGCACACACCTCAAACATTCAGATGAAAGCTAGCCGAGCTCTTTAAACTGGAAAACGTTGAACAGGGGCGTCCAAGAGGTACGATGGGTTTTTTCTGGGACCCAAAAAATGTATTCTTCTGAAAATTAGTACCGCTGCTGACTTGAGCAAGAGATGATATATATTATCTTTAAACTTGAAAATTATGTGTTGTGGCGTCCAAACGGTACAATAGGGGTTTTCTAGAAACCCAAATATTGTATGGTTCTGAATTTTGGTACAACTGCTGACTTGCGCAAGAGATGATATATATTATCAGAGTTGTGTCCATTGAATTGTCTAAATCTCTAGAATTGTGTCATAAGAATGATATGAGCAACACCATAGTTCAATGGCTTGGGGTTTAAAATTTGTTTGTGTAAATAATGGATTTCTATTTCCCCAAAGTAAACTTTTAGTTGCAAGAATTTCAGGGGCAAAAAATATAAGGCTGGTCGTAGGCAGAAAGATCTACGATTTGAAATTGGCAAAACACTAAACGAATTTCGAAAAATTTAAGAGAAAAAGAAGAAGTAAACAAGGTATGATTCTTAAATGATGCATAACTTCCGTATTTTTGGGCCAATCTCAATGAAATTTGGTGGAACCATAGATAATGGGAAAATTTAGGTATATAGAATTTTTTTTTTAAAAAGGGTGCTCCACTACGCCACTGGCCGCAGCTACCAATTGACATTTAACATTTGGCAACTACCAACTGGGCGGTCGGTCAACAGTTTCCGTTAGCGTTCTCCAACTTGTTGTGCAGCTTGTAGCTCTGGGTTTAGTCATAACCCCAACAACGACACAACTCACAACGCACACTGAGAAATTAAACTTAATTATGTCTCTCATATATCTCTGTTCCCCAGACAAAGCTCAGAGTCTGACTAACTGTCCAACTGTCTGTCTGTCTGTCTGTCTATCTGTGTGTTTACCATTTGAACTTGTGCAAACTTGCTGGGAATAATTCCGGATAAAAATCTGTGTTTTGGAAGCTTAAAACATAACAAATCTGTCAAGAACAAGCGTCTCTGCAGCTTCCCAAGCCATTTGCCCGGGAATGGGTTGGAATCAATGGAAAATTTGTTATAAAACAGATCCGCCTTTTCATGCAACATATGAAAGGAGTGCAAGAGTAAGATATATAATATATATAGAGAGATATGGAGAGAGTGTGAGGGAGTTAGTGTTCGCATTTCTAACACTTTCAGCCAGTTTGCCCAGTTTCTACATGTTCGGGCAGCACTTCCTCTTGTTGCAGTTGCAGTTGCAGTTGGAGCATTTTTGTTTAATTACAATAGCAACAACAACAACAACAACAACAACAGCAACAACAACAAGATGCCGCATTGCATTAACTAAAATCAAACATGCAACACGGACAGACTGATGGCTAGATGGATGGATGGGTGGATGGATGGTTGGGTGGATGGATGGATGGATGGATGGTTGGACGGATGGTTAAGTGACGGAGCTGAGGCCTAAAAGAGCAGTCAAAAATAGTTGCGCCATTTTCAATTATGAAATTTTTGTTTTGTTTTTCTTTTTTTTATATTATTTTTCAAAATTTTGATGTTTTGGAGTTTTGGAGTGCGCCCATGTGCAGTGATTGCGGATTATATAAAGCGAAACGAGCGTAAATCATAAAACAAAACAAACGCCAAAAGCTGCAGCATTTGGCACGAGGGCGGTTCGAAAAGTGTGGGAAGTTATTATAAAGAAGATTATACGTAATTTGTTTGTTTTAAAGAAACGTTTTAAACGAATACAAATATAGTATCAAAACAACCAAAAAGTGGCTATAACAACCCTATCGGGTCACATCCTGAAGCACTACTTTTTCCTTTATTTCTGCTTCCTTCACGGAATAACTTTTTTACGTGAGTGGATTTCAAATCCTACGCCACAACCTAGTTTTTCTATAAAACGACCCGTGCCTATCGACCTGAGCGGAACTCGAACCCACATCACTTGTTTCTTGGTACAGTGCGCTATCCACTGGTCCACCGAGGCCCTCTCGTATAAGTATATAATTTTATGAAATAACACGAACCATTCACTCCTTTCGCTAATTTAGGTTATGTTAGACTTTTGGCTTAGAACTTAACCCTTTCGGGACGAAGTTTTATTTTAAATATCCAGATAGTTGTTGAAAATCTTTTTGCATATTCTGAAAAGTCTTTAAAATAATTATGTACTGCATCCTTAAAAATCCGGAAATCGGTCTTTTAACCTGAGACATATCATCCCAGTAGGGTGGGACATACGATCCCAATAAGATTAAAATACTTCTTTGAAAGGCGATTTAGTTGAATATCATGATAGTTTTTATTTGTTTTAAAGAAATTGTAATAATTTAATTTGTGAATATGACACCATACGCTCAATATCGACCTAATAATGTTTTCTTTTAGAAATCTAAAATGTTTATTGGGATTATCACTGTAGTCCCGAAAGGGTTAAGCATTTTAATCCAATCCTTTAGCGTTTGCGGCATTTTGTATAGAAGACCTTAGGGAGAATCTGCGATGTTCTGTGATATATCCGCATTAGGGATATATAAAAGGATCTAAAAATACCCATGGTGGGTAATGTTTTACAAAAACTGACCAGAAATTACTTTCAATGTCTCGGAAGACATCCGAACATACTGGGGATAGGCGTTTGATTATCCGACAGAGAAAGAGAGACATCTTAAACGATGTCACCCGCTGGAACTTCCAAACAGAGTTCTGTACTAATATTATTTAAAAAAATTATCATAAATAATATTCTCTTTATGAGATGAGATGTTTAATATTTAATCATTATTATAATTATAATGGGTCTCGGTAGCCCAGTGCATAGCGCACTGGCTTGCCAAACAAAGAGATGTAGGTTCGATTCCTGCTCAGGTCATTTGACTTG